>MU185091.1:20937-66772 GCA_016904865.1 Pissodes strobi
ATTATTATTATTATTATTATTATTATTATTATTATTATTATTATTATACAGTGTTTACCACTGATTTTTATAAAAATTACATTCTTGACCTTGGCCGTCGTCCAATTTTAGTTGATTTGGTGACCATAACAGTTTAATGCATTAGACATGAAGTAAGTGTGCTTTGATCAAGAAGTTGATATATAATTTTTTTGAGAATATATACTGAATATTGCAAATTAATTGCCTTCAGTCTGGGATTTTATGTTCATATTATGCAATGCTATTTAAATTTCGCAAAAACTGCATTCTGACAAGATAAATCTGAATAAATTAACAATAAAAATAGAGCTGTACTCTGTGATTTACAGAAGAACAAATTTCAAGATGAAAATTTTATTTTTATTGCTGTGGTTTTGACTGTGGCGATCATAATGGGTTATGTGCGAGATCCGTTAAGTGACATCTGGTGTAATGACACACACACGGCGAACCCAGTAGCAAAATTTTTCTTTCTACGGTAGGTAACCAATAGCGAATTATAATGGAAATTTTTTGACGTAATGATAGAATATCATAAATCCGTCATTACTCGACTGTGTAGGCGGCCGTGAAGTTTCGTTTTTCCTCCGCCGGAGCTTTACTTTTCACTTTTCCGCCGGCGGAGGTAAAATTGTTGTCATAGCAACATAGATAAAATACAAACAGACAACAAAATATGCGTCAACAACTCAAGATTTTTTAAACTACAATTTGTATTTGTCACTCGATTTGTGACTGCATTTCTAGAAATCACTAATTTAAGAACAAATTGGTTATTATTTAATCGAACTTACTCAATAACTGCTTATCAATACAGAATTAAAACGCAATCGGAGACGCAATCTTAAAAAAATAATTATTGTTGACAGATGTCCACTGACAGCTTTATGTTACATTACTATAGCAACAACCTGTGCCTATTCATCGACACCGGTCTAAGCCGCCTTGCGAACCCACTTATCTTTAATAATAATTAGATATTATTACTATTAAAAAGAGATGTTTTTGTATTGATTTGTCGACATTTGAAGAAAAAACAGCATATTTTATTTGGAGGAAAAGTTACTTTTCATGGCTTGCTCTCTATTACCAGCCTCACTCCGTTCGGCTGTTAAACACGAGCGCGCCATGAAAAGTATCACTTTTCCTCCATATAAAATAATATACTATTTTGTCAATTTCTTTATTCAAACGTGTTTACATTGCGCAAAAACGCACTTAATTTGTTTATAAACTAAAATTTTGATATGCACATCTCACTTACAGAATAAAGGTGTTTTTCATATTCTTTTGCCACCTCCTTTTTTCTTAAAAGCGAAAAAGCTGGAGTTGGAATCGAACATTTTTCAATTAAATATCTATGTCTGATAAAAAAAAATATATATAATATTTAGGCACCATTTTATTTACGATTTTTCCATTTAATAGTTTCAATTTTGGATAATTTAGAAGCAAGTGTTCCTGAACAACTGGAAACAAATTTTCTTTCTTCAAATGGCAACCGCAATCTTCTATTAGTTTGGCCAAAATATGACATAGTACAATGATTAGTCGTTACGTAGAACAATTTTTCACATAAATGACAGATAACATTGCTTTCAAAGCGATTCATTTTAAAAATAAAAATAAAAATTATTTTGGATGTAAAATATTCTGATTACTACAAAACAGGATTTTGCCCTTCGAAGAAAGATTATATTGTTCTGTCAAAATATGACGAGCATACGACCTGTTCGCTGCCGCTGGATATGCACACCATATTTAAAGTGTAGATATAGAAAAAGAAAATAAAAACTAAAAAAAACAAGTTTACGTAAAAATTTAAGAATTAACTATGATAAGTCTTAAAATGGTATTTCCGTATAATTACAATAAGTAGTAATCAATGTGATTGCTACCAATAGCTAATCGAAATTGAAGAGCAAACTAAATCTGTTTATGTAGGTACATACCTACCTATATGAATAACCAATAAAATGATAATTTTGCACCAATCATACATAATATGAAATAATGAGCTATGTTAGATATTGAAAAAGTAATTTTGCCCAACTACAATCGATATTAAAAAATATATATGATTCTCAAACCTGTTCGTTGGCGCTGATTATGCACGCCGCGCCATATGAAGTGTACGTAAGGTACCTAAATAAAATAAAACAAAAATTGGAAAATACAATTTGCTACCAGTTGTAGCAACTTAAAGTTTATGTAAAATTGAAGAATATATTATGATAAATCTTCAAAAGGCATTTACATGTAACTACAATAAGGAGAAATCCACGTAAATTGCTATTGGAAGCAAACCGAAACTGCGGGGCAAACCAAATCTGTTTATACATTATACAATTATAATTTTCTATCAATTGTAATAAAACAAATTACACATAATATAATGAAATAATTAGCTACGTTAAATATTAGAGCACTATTTTTGTACTACTGTCGATATTAAAAAAAATTATAGCTCTCAATTTTAACTTAGAAAAGAAGCACTATAGAAAAATTAGAAAAAGTTTCTATTAAAATGTTGTAATCAAAAATTACGAAAAATGAATAAATATATTATGCTAAGACCTAAAATTGTATTTACATGTAACTACAATTAGTAAAAATCGTATAGGCCGTATAGTAAAGAAATCTTAATTATTCCTTGCTTAAAAATAATAAAACTTTTGTTTATTAAAGAAGATAAATATATGACAAATATTCACTTAATTATATCAATTATTATTTACGTTATTTTGATTATTTACACTATTGTTATTATTGTTTATGTGAAAAACCCAATTATTGTATCTCGCAGCAGGTTGATTAGGAGAAGCGGCTTGTTCTTGCTTTAGAGAATCTTGACTTGACTTTGAAGCCGACCTCACTGACTTAACTATTTCCTGATGGTGACTTGAATCTATTTGCAGATATGGTTTTATTGAGTAACTATTTCCCTGTCCTGTAATTTTAATCAATTGCTGCTCACCAATTCCTATTTTGGCTAATCTTGAAGCGGCGGTGGCTCTTGCAGAGTGATTCGATGTTTTGACCTTTTTGACGCAATTTGCAATTAACAATGTCGCCGATTTAAACCAGAACGAGACCGTATTTTGCCCAACCGGAGTGTTCTTGTACCACCCTCTGCAATTAACTTGTTACCACTTTGAATTTGGCGTTAAAAATAAACGACTGGTTTTTAGGAGGTTGCCTCGTTTGCTTGTTACCTTTTTAAAAAATCTTACTGGACATATTTCTTCATTGGTAGACTGTCTGCCAATTTTTGTGAACCCCCTTGGGCCAAAACTGGATTATATTCAATGCGCCCACTTGTTTTTCCTTGATGATCCTTTTCTTCTACAAAATATTCCACGCATGCTGAAGCCCCTTCCTTTCCAAGCCAACTCATGAGCAGCAATGTGAAAAAACTTCCTTTGCAGACCCTCTGGTGTGTTTACATCTAAAAGCTCAATATATTTTTTTAATTCTGCTGTTGATAAAGCGGATAAAGTTGTTTCTCTTTTCGATGGATCTTTTTGCAACTGACTGGCGACGCTTCGCATTTTTGCAGCTTTCGCGTTTTCAAAGTCCGAAAAGGGATTGAATATGTGATTGTACCTTTTAAAAAAATGTTCTTGTTACTGCTTGGCAGTGGAATTTTATAAAACTTTCACTAGATTCTCCTTGTAGTCTTCTGAGTTCTGTTTGCGCATATTAATAGTCATAGTCATACTCTTCAAGAATAAGTGCCAGTTCCTCCACAGATACATCTGCTCTATCAAAATCATATGATATTTCTAAGCAAAAGTTTGTAAACTGCCTCCAAATATTTAACTTTGATTTCTAAGTATTCGCGGGTGTTAACTGCTGAATCTCCTGACGAATACTTTCTTTACTTTCTTGGCCGAAACAAATCATTTAGCTCTCGCCGCACCATAGAGCTTTTGCTACAAAACTGACAGCTTTGAAACTAAAATATTTTGTAAATTAAAGTCTTACTTAGTTACCATGGCAACTGAATTACCAAGTCAATTAAAATTTCTACGGTTTGCTGGTGTCTTGTCAAAGGAAAAAAATTAGGCATTACCAAAATTCAAAAAATATAATCTTAAAATTATTTTAACAACAATTTGGTGTAAAATTTTTTTAGCGATTACCACGAGCGATTAAATTAAATCACTAAATATTTTTAGAAAATTATCCCTCGTTTCGACTCGAGATAATTTTCAAAATATTCATGAGCTCGAAAAATTTCCATAAATAATTTAACTTCTTCTTCTATTACTAGTTAAAATTCATTTAAAATTATTTGAAAATGGGCTATGATCGAAGAATTTGATATTTTTCAAGTGGTAAGCACGGTCTGCCAATTTTATAAGAAATTTAATAAATAATAACGCAGATCTATATATGTAGATATTGCGTAGCTATATAGATCTGTGGTAATAAGTTGTGGGGAGTAACTTCAAATTAAAAAACACTAAAACATATTTCTGTTTCATAATATTAATCTCGGATTGTTGAAGCACGCGATCATTCAGCGCCTCTCCACACAGCAGCTTCACATTGCGAATAGCGATCTTCTTGGTTATATTATATTGCTCAAAATGAATGGCCATTGCCATTCATATAGTTGGAAAGACTTGAACAAACCATTCGTCTTTTTCATCTTCTAGGGCGCCGCGCCGGCTTTAATATAAATGACGACTTATGATTGATGTAAAATCCAGCTATTAAAATAATATCAGGCGTTACTATTTTGAAACACTCGAGTTGTCTTCAAATTATTCAGTATAAAGTAAGGGTTGACTGGGGATATCACTCGATACCTGGATGACGATGACGTATCGACCTAAATGAATAGACAATTATCCGGGGCCTAAATGTATTAGGCAACTAAAATCATTTTATATCTGTATATTTTAGATCGTTCGCACGTTAGTTCAAACTATTGAATGTAAAAATGTGAAATTTAAACAATATAACTTTCCTAGTCGCTATCAAACAGTTCCGCAGGCAATACTTTCGGTATAACATGGGCTATAGTCGTCCCCACGATTATCATAAATGTCGAAGGCAATAATAACCGATTCCGGTCACCTGCATAAAAATCCTAGTAAAGTGATAATAAAACCAGGTAGACTATATTTAGGCGGCTATGAAGCAATACCTTTCTAAAATTTCAAATTATATCAATAAATCAATATGGGTCCCTGCTAAATTTAGATGGGTATCATCATTAAACAGAATCATTATTGTTTTGTGATGGTAAGATGACACTATTAAAGAAAAAGCTTAATTCAAATTTCTCTAACATACATATTAATAAAGTAAGAACTCATATATTATAGCCATAAGGCTTTATGACAACTGCAACCATTCATGTGTAAGTCAAAGCTGATTTTTTTTGTACTTCATTGCAAATGAAATTTACTGTTCTCACGACTAAGTGTAGCTGAAATACCCACTAAATAGCAAGATCTTAGTGCTTGTCGTGTGACGTCATCAATGTAGGCCGTGAAATTTTAATCACATAATAACAAATATTTATGAAAACTATCAATAGTTAACTGATTTTAAAGAACGTTAGCTATATGACAGACTTTTTGATAAATCCCAAAAGTCATGTTTGAGTTTTGGTTTAATACTAGGTGTAGTATTAAATGCAGGCTCCCAACTATAGGGGAGTTGCTGCCCCAAAATTCCGGATATGTATTTATGAATAATAATTTTTTTTTCATACTACTGAAAAAATTTTATTACACACAAATGCATATACTGAACTATTCCACACCTTCTTTTAACTATTACTTAAAATAATAAAAAAAACTCGAGACAAAAATATACTTTAATGCAGTTGCAGTTATAAGCAATGCTAATTGTTCACAAATTAAATTTAAGGCATGTACTATTTTGTTATCATTAAAATTTCTAAAACTTTCTAGTATACTTGACACAAAATCGAACACACGTTTAATTTTATTTATGCCATTTGATGGTTTGACAGAATCAGGCATGGTATTGTCACGGCACATATAACAACGTGCCGTGGTATTGTTATTAAAGTCATAGTCGGGTAATATTTTCCTCTAAAAGTAGATTAATAACAGTCTCATCTATCGCTTCAAATATTGACTATATATCGTCCAAACTATGTGAAATAAAAGGCGTTTTAAATGTTGATGTTGAAATACAAACTGACTCGCGTTAAAAATAAGTTTCAATATTCAGGTTATAATTAATAACAATCGCCCAATTAATGCATGGGCCAGGTGTATATTAAATTTTAAAAATAGTTAATCTTTCACCTTATTGAGACAGACTTTGGGGAAAAACCAATCTTTTGGTAGTTTAAATGTAGAAAATTTGACAATAAACCCCCCAAAATGATCAAAATGTATGTTTTTCGTGCTCCTCAAACTGAATTTTGCTTATTCAAAGGCTTTTGACAAATTTAACTTATCAATATTTTTGAGCTTTTCATCTTTACTTGGTCGAGTTTTGACATTTTTTTGATACATAACTAGGGCAATTTAAAACAATATATGATATACAAGTCTTCTTTAACCGTGGTTTTAGTAATCTTGTGTAAAAGCTTACCAGTGTTTTAATCTTGAACTGTTGTACTTTTTACTATACGACCTTCAGGAAAATGCGCTTCATATACTTTCGTGTTGTTTGTGGGCTCAAAGTTACCTCGAGGTTTAGCTTTTAGCAATTTTCGTCGTGTGCTTACGTCCTTTGGAAAACCGAAAACATGAACTTTAGGCCCATTTTGATATTTTCCGTTGCAGCCAGGAATACAACACTTTTGAGGCATAATTACATTAAGCATCAGTTACCACAAAACTAGCCGAAACCGAGAGAAAACATACAATTAATCACAAACAAAAACTTATAAACTGAGCTGTAAACAAATCGGCCGGTCGGCAGAAATGCAACAGGTCTAATCCGAAATATATGGTTTTACGCATTTAAAAATACGCCTAACAATATAAATTGTTTATCTAAACAACGAAATATTAGATACAAGTTTCACGCACTTAAAAGCACATAAGTAGTTCCGATTTCAGAAAAATGGAAGAAAATAACACTAATGATCGCAACTATTATCAGCAAATTTGCAAACTAATCGTTTTTGTTTCTTGCTTCTGTTACATCATCTCAGCAAAGTTAGTATTAGATAATTAAATAAATAAATTACGAAATACCAAATTATAAAAAGAAGAAAGAAGATCTTATGGAAATATGATTTTACCATATTGGAGAAATTGTCATGTAAGAGGTACATTCTTAATTACTAATTATTTACTATTTCGTTTAATAAAAATCTGAAATTTTCGATTTTTGAGACGCAAATATTGAATGCTTGATCGTGGGACGAAGAATATTTTCTTTATTTATTTTTAATCTAGGAAATACAAATATAATTTTGGTGCGTGAGTAACAAAGTTAAAAACGCAATCCAAAGTAACTTATATGGGCTTGTTTATCCGATTAGTTGGGTTGACTTTGGATATTTTCGACGCGTATATCGATGGTGTAGAACGCAAATGTGGTAAGTGCATTTTAATGTCAAGTTGAGTTAAATACACCAACCGATAGTTTAAGTTTAAAAGCTCGATTTTTCTATGCACAAATATGGTAAATGAAATATCAATTTTTAAAATTCCTAGCGCCATCTAACATTTGTGGTAAGTACTTGAAAGCTACACATTACTGCATCAAATGTGTTAAGTGCACTTACCACATTTGCGTGTAAATTATATGAGATTTTGAATGGAAGTAACTGGGTAATTACCACATTGGGATGGACACAAAAAGAGGGAGAAAGGAGCTCTGGACATGAAAGAGGCAGGCAAAAAGAGCAAAAATGGATAAAAGACAAACCTTTAAGGCTATTAGTTTTGATTTGCAAGCTATCCTCTCTGTGCCGCATGCGGGATACAACTATATCTATTATAAACACAAACTAAATGTTTACAATTTTACGATATATGACCTTTCTGTTGGTCATTGTTTTGTTTGGGATGAAACCCATGGTTCCGAAAAAGGAACTTGTCTCCTAAAATACCTAGTAAAATACCTTCTGAGTTTACCGGAAACTGTCACTCATGTACACTTGTAGCACGCAAAATCAAAATAAGTATGTTTCTGCAGCGATGCATTATGCGGTGAATACAATAGATCATCTAAAAACGATTGATCCAGGTCATTCATAGCATGAGGCTGATTCAGTGCACGTCACCATTGAAAAGGCGCAAAAACATAAACAATATATATTCAACCCGCGAATGGGCATGGCAAGAATCAAATCTCGTCCCTATAATGTCATTTGGTTAGAGTATGGGGATATTTTTGATATACAGCAATTAATTAGTGGCTGATATTGTTTCGAATGCGACGCACAATACACGAGAAAAAAAAGTCAACTGGCTTCATGTAAAATAGTTTCGTTAGGAAAACACCTTTGTAATCCAGTATAAATACGCACTTTCCGACGAAGCATTTCTTGAATCGATGCGTTACAGCCTGGGAAAAAGAAAAGCTGGAAATCGGTGAATTCAAAATCCAAATATACATCCAGATTACCAGTGTCAGAAAGAAAGAATAATGATTTAATTTCTTTATTAAAGAGTAGAATAATACCTGATGAGTATGCATCTTTTATTAATGCCATCTCAGGGACAAATAGTTCAGCTAAACTTAATGAAGCAAAATCTGATGATTAAATTAAACAGATTATTTAATAATGTTCAAGTAATTATAAAAACGTATTAAAAAAAACAAGTTTTTTTTTGTAACCATCATCTTGAGCCGCAGTGTGGTACACCACCAACTTTAAAATTCGTATTTCTCAAAACTAAGATTTTGGCACTTACCACATTTGCGAACTATACCATCGATATCACACTTGTTTGATTATTCTGGGTTAAGTGTTAATTTGGGTTGGCTCATAATGACTAAGAGCCAAGCGCGTTTAGCGCGTTTGCTTTGAGTTGTTTTGGGGGGATCCGTTACGTTACTTATATACAAGATTTCCTACTTTTTATCCCCTTGGAGGATCGGTTACGCTTTCAAATATATTTACTCAAACTAATTTTGTTAGATATTTACCCTAGTCGAGTACGGGCAAAGAATACTATAGTGTAGAATTTTCTTTGGTACGGGATATAAATTAGTCGATCCCATCTGACACCCACGTTATCCTATTTACTTAAAAATTTTGCAAATAATCTGCACCGGCCGCAAGTGATAGTAATATTGCTATGATCGCAAATGATAGGACCACGTCTGACACATTACCCATTTTTCAAACAAATCTGTACTAATACGCGTCAAATATTCTTATTCTTATAATAGATACTGGTTCGTTTATTGTTAAATATAATCCTATGTAGAATCACTCTCCAACATATTATACTAAACGTTCTTTGGAACGTATAAGATTATTCCAGATACTATCATCCATAAAAACCATTCAAAAAAATAAACGGAGTGAATATTATATCGTCAATCAAGTTCGATACAGTCAAGATCCGATTTTTATAGTGAAAGTCAAATAACAAGTTTTTTTCTGAAGATTCCCTATCATACCATCACCTTTGACATTATCTTTCAAGAAAAAATAACTCTCTAATCTTGAACTGTTAATCATGACATTTCTTTTACTTTTACTATTGGCAATGATTACTGGCCAGATATAATTATGTTGTTTTTTTCAGGTTGTTAGCATCTTGTTTTGGTGATTACTTTGCCTTGAATCATTAAAATATAATTAGAATCAAAATGAAACTTTGGTGGTCAATGTTGAAGAAGTCTCATTATTCTTTGAAGGAAACGGTGCAATTGGATAACCCACTGTGTTATGTAGGTTGAAATAGAAAATCCGCTATAAAATGATTGCCAGTATGAATGAAAATAATAAAAAAAAGCGTTGTTAAATAATGACTTTCATTTTTATTATGACAATCGATTACTTCAGAAGAATCTACGCCAAAAACTGTATTCGGAAGATATTTTGAAATGATGATGCCTTTTGTCCAGGGTGAGCAAGTTAAACTTAAACTTTTCGCCAATATTTTATTACTGGAAAACCAAGTAATCTGGAGCAATCAAACTTTTGTACATATGAGTAGAACATACCAAAAAATCGCTTCGATCCGATTGAAAATGTCGAACTGGCAATTTTTTTTGATTTTCAGTTTTAAAAATCTACTTTAAGCGTACTTGCCAGCCAACGCATAGCTATTTTCAAAAAATTAATCACAATCGTAAATCTTGCGATAAAAAATGTCTATAACAATTTTCAGTGCGAGATTGGGAAATACGAGAAAACGGAATTAGATTGAGACATGCAGAAAATTAAAAAAAAAATCCAATATTTCGGCTATTTCGCAAGTGGATAGATAGTTTTGCTTTTGATGCACTATGAGAAATTTGAAGGAATAAGCATTCTAACAGTTTCATATGACGTTTAGGTTAAAATATGTAGATTTATACATTTAGTTGTCAGAGAACGGATTGAAGCTAGAAAAATGGGAGGATTAAAAATGTGGAAATAATTTGTGATAAGAGCCAGTTTCTGATGGATTTTAAGGCAGATTTTGAGGTAAAATTTGACTTTTAGCATAATGAAGCGTATAGTTTTTGTAGTTAAGTATAAGAGTACATTTATTTGCCTGAAATCTCATTTAAAACGATTTGGAGATGGAAAATGAGCCAGGATCGGAGAAAATTGGACATTTTCAAGCGACAAGCAGCAGTTTCTGCCGAGTTTATGGGAGATTTCGCGGTATTTATTTTTTCTTTGGCGAGTAATTTTAAAATTTATAACACTAAAAAAAACTTGTGATTCATAATATTAATGCCGCATTGTTGGTTTTCCTTTTTCTTAAGCACACACCGATTTTTTGTGTATAAATATAACTCAAGATGTAACGAACAATATGACAAAAATTATTTACTGTTTTTGAGTCATTAAAATACAATGTATCAGTTGCATAAAAAAGTGATGTAAAACGAAAGGATCGATTCTCAATAAAATTAATATTCAGTGTTTCCTCTAAAAGCCTGTATGTATGCCTGAAGGCGATTTGGCATGCTGTCAATTAAACGGTCCAGCTGAGCTTGCGGAATTCTCTGTCATTCTTCGCGAGCAGCATCTTTTGGCTTTGGAATGGTAAGAGTAAGATTGTTTTGCTTCTTAATGCATGTTTTTAGGATGTCCCAGGCATGTTCAATGACATTTAGGTCATGCTGACCACCATAACTTGGTTATTCCTTTCTAATCCAGAAAATTATGTACTGCTCCTGTTCGATGAGGAGATGCATTGTCGTCCATAAAAACAAATCCGTCACCCACTGCACCTCGGAAGAGACGCATAACAGGATCTAAAACGTCCTCGATGTATACAGCGTCAGTTATTCTCCTCTACAAAACTAGTGAAGGTGTTCGTGCCCCTCTCATAATCCCACCCCAAAACATAGCACTCCCACCTTCAAATGGAGCACGCGGTTGAGCTGTTTCTTTTCGGGCTTGTCGACCTGGACTCCTCCAAACTAGCGTTGTTCCCGAATCAGAAACCAACCCCATTCTGGTCGCATCAGAAAACATCACATTATTCCAGTTAGGACCATGAGCTGCCATTTTTCGAGCCCATTACAGCCAGAAATTTATTTGTTAATAAGGTAGTTTGGGAAATCGTGTAAGGGTCATCTGCGATGCATATTTACAGCTCTCAATTTGCGTGTTATTGTTTGCCGGAAAACATTCACTCCTTCAAGTCTAGTCCGTGGATATACCAGTTGCTGATTCCAGACGACTCCTTCTAGCTACCAACCATTGATATCTGCCGGTCTTGTGCTGCTGTTTTACATCGTTTTCGACCTCCTCTGCGGCGATGGTTCACGTCGTTTGTCTCTTGGCATGTTGTATTAATTTTCGATATAGCACTTTGGGTAACTCCCACAATTTCCGCGATATCAGTTTGAATAAAGCCTTGTTGTAACAAAGCAATTACTCTTGATCTATCAAAATAAGATATCGTGTTTCGAGGTATTTTGAAATGGATTGAACGCAAGTTGAAAACGAGGCGGAAAATCGAAAAACAGGTTTATCACTGATATCAGCAAAGCAATGTTTCGTTATCTTCCTTGGAAAAGGCTCCAATATACATATAAACAAAACATTTTTGAATACCGTAGGCGCACATAAAGATTTTGTAAATATTCCAAACGACGCGTGACCGTTAAAGTTCAAGCCTTTGCCACTGGCACGCACGATCGTTCACGGCCTCCCTACCCACCCAGCAGCTGCACATAGCGAATCCAATAAACACATGCTATTATTGTTAATAATACCGGGTGTGTTACCCCTCCTTACTATGAAGCAAAACAGCTACTTAATTTAAATAAATATTACATAAAAATCCCATCTGACAAATTGGAATTCATATTTAAAAGTAATAGCTATTAATTTATACGTATCTATTTAAATAAACAAGAAAATAATTTTCGCAAGCACACTTAAGTACATGCTTTCTTTTTTAATGGTCCTCAGAGTCTGCTTCACAATAGGTTGTGTAAGATGATTCAGAAGTATAGAAAATAATATTGGGTTTAGAGAAGCATTTATTTTTCTTTATAACTTTCACGATAAATCATTGAACACGTATGATGGTGTCTTAATTATTAAAAATTCCATTTTAATCAATTCGGATGATCGTTAAATTTATCACCAAAACTAATGTGTGCATATAAAATACTACTTCCCTCACTGGCGATGACATACCGCTTAGAAAAAGTAAAGAACTCGATTTTTTTTTAAATGTATAACTTCACATTGGGATTTTTTTCAAAAAATATTTTTTCATAAGCAGCATTTACTAGTGACTTCTTAGTTTTGGTTTTATTTTCGAAATTATCTACTTTTAAATCGTAGTACTTAAAGAGACTCTCTTAGACACTAGTGCTTAAAATATAATTTTATTTTCTTCCTTGCGAATTTCATATTCAGTAAATCTTGCTTCTCTTATTGCGACATTTTTTTTCAAAGTTTATGCAGGCAGAGGAGTAACCGTGGATGAGTGAGTCGAGAGAGCGTTCAGTAACATAAAAATTGTTGAAACATTTGATTTGTATTCTGAATACTGATTGTAATAACTGAAAATGAGTCTTCAATGTTTTAATTTTCAGATATGTCAGTTATTCCTTGCGACATACACCGCTAGAGACACCCACAATGAAAATAACCACAATTATCCTTATCATCTGCTTATTTAGAAAGAGTTCTATATATTTGTATTTTTTTTAAAGAAGAAGACTCTAAACTTGACAGTTGATTCCCTTTTCAAAAATGTGATGACTTTTGTAACTTCAGTAATATTCACAATTTTAGTTATATAAATAGTAGTTTGAAGCATCCAGTAAGCGCCCCATTAGTTCTGTTGCTACGGTCGCGCAGGCAACACGTGTTTAAAACCGCTCTCCGAACAAAGTTCAAAAGTGAAGTGAGGTAAACGCTAACGACACAAAGCTGCACTATACTTTTCAGTGTAGTGTATGCACCCAAAAATCGTTTAACGTTGGCTTATGCTAGCGTAAAAAATTCGTTTAGGCGTTAGCGCAACATATAGAGTGACGGCACGATCGTACCTAGAGTGCATGCATCTCGTCACTTTGTAAAAACAACACCGGGAAAAACAACACAAACAAGACGAAGCTCAAAGAGAGACCAGGCGGCAGGGAAGCCTGCCCAGCGATACCGCCGAACACGGCGATGCAAGGAGCGACAAGCAACGAGCGAGACAAATCTGCACCCGTTAAGGTATTAACAAGTAAGCATAAACACATCACATCCAACATTACACAACACAACCAGAACATTAAAATGGAGTCGTCCATTGTGAGAAAGCTCGAGGCGGAAAACCTCGAGCTTCGCAAGACTATACAGAGGTTAAAAGCAGACCTAGGTAAAAATAACCAACTAATACTGGCGTACTAACCCAAACTAATACAAGATCAGAGTTCACAGATTAGTCAATTACTTTCCAAATTAAATGAACAACATGATTTAATTTCCAAACTAACAACTAAACTAGAAGATGTGTCGACCCATTTAAATGTTCCGCAGAAAAACACAAACATTACACAAAACAATACACAAAACACAGTGCCCCCCCCCCCCCCCCCCCCCCCGTAAGTGAAGCTCAGGAGGACGAAGAGATGGAAGTCTCTTCAGACTCTGGAAAACCAACTTCTTCCAAAAAGCCCGCTCCAGAGTAATTCCCACCTATGAAGAAACCCAAGAGGGACCCGATCCCTCCCCACAACTTCCCTGTCACTATCAAGCCAGCATTAGCTGCTTCTATGAAGAAGCACGCAGAGGCCAGTACTTCGGCCCAAATTCAAGCCGGGAAACCGGAAAACAAAGCCCCCCAACCCACCCCAAGCACTCAATCAGCCCCAAAAAATCCTGACGTGGTGCTAATCATAATCAGATGTCCAGAGCACTGGAACAAAATATACCAAGACTTAACGATTCTAAAACTTGGTTTTGAAAACGTTAAGAAGTCCAAACTAGGCATACAAATCACCCCTAAAACTCCAGGAGACCATAGAGGCATCACAAGATATTTACTTTCTAAGAAGTACCCATTCCACTCCTACTTCCTTCCGGAAGATAGGCTACTAAATGTAATAATCAAAGGCCTAGACAACAAAATGGCAATTGAAGATATCAAAAATGACATAGAGGACAGGGGCTATTCCCCCAAGGAGATTTACTGGCTTAAGGTCGGTAGGAGACGTCAGTTTCTCACCAACTCGGTCAAAGTATTCTCCCCCAGTCCGACATTAAAATCCTGGAAGAAGACAGAATCAACTACATGCCCGTCACAGTCGAGCTTCAAAGAGGAAGCATAAATAAAATACACACACAGTGCCAAAAATGTCAGCAGTTTGGGCACACAATCTCAAACTGCTATGCCAAACCTGTGTGCCATAGGTGCGCATGTCCGCATTTCTATAAGGAATGCACAAAAACAACTGAAACCCCAGCAAAGTGCTGCAGTTGCGGGGGGGAACACCCCGCAAACTACTCAATGTGCCCCAAAACCCCAATTACAAAAAACCACTGCCATAAACACGGCCTGTAAACACAAACGTAACATTCGCACAAGTCACTAAACCACAACAACCACAACAACAACAACAACAACAACAACAACAACAACAACAACAAGTACCCAAACCCACACAAACAGCACCTACAAACAAAAACACAAACACAAACTCTCATTGCTCTTCTAACTATGTCCGAACAAGACATAGTTGCAAAACTGAATAAAATCTCAGATATCATTAATAAAAACCCAACATTGAAATTATTCGCTAATTTCAATGGCTAATAAACCTAAACACCTATTTTTAGTCAGTTGGAACGCGAATTCTCTTTACCCCAAAAGACATGAGTTCGCAGACTACCTGACTGAAAACAATATAGACGACATTGCACTCGTTCAGGAGACATTCTTACGCCCACAAACAAGGTTACACATCAAAAACTACACAATCTACAGAAATGACAGGGCACAGCGTATGGGGGGCGGCACTACCATTTTTGTAAAAAACAACATCACACATGACGCTATACAACCACCACAATCAGACATACTGGAGGTGATAAGCATCAAAGTCAGTATAACTGACGGAGACATTGTCATTCACTCAGTATACAAGCCACCAACACTTAACTTACCACCACAAAACTCTTCAACTCTACACTGCCAGTTCTTGCAGCAGGAGACTTTAACTACAAACATAGATCTTGGGGATGCAGGGCCACTAATACAGGTAGCACTGCATTGCTGAGAGCTTCGCAAGAGCTGCACTTCACAGTACACGCACCACTCGAACCCACTCACTTCCATCACGAACGCTCAGATATACTAGACATAGCACTAACTCAAAACATCGCACACAACTTTGTGATTGACAATTTGGAGGATTTATCCTCATCAGATCATTCTCCTATTGCCATCACAATAAACAACATTCACGAACACAAGCAAGCAAATATACAACAATTCATACACTGGAACATATTCAAAGAACACTTAACACAAAACATGCACAACTTACCATACATGGCCTCCAAAGCGGAACTAGACAACGAAGTTGCTAGATTCACTAAGGAGATACAAGCAGCCATAAACGCAGCCACAAAAACTGTACACACAAAATAAAACAATCCATACTCGCTCCCACAAAACATAAAAAACAACATAAGGCTCCGAAACAGGCTAAAACGACGAGCCAGACTAACAAACAACCCAGAACACACAAGCAAACAGATTCACGAATACAATCAAAACAGACATAAAAACTCACAAAAACAACTCATGGACTGAATACATCACCACAGTCAACCCACAAAACAACTCTCTATGGAAAATTGCCAGATCGATGCAAGGTCGCAACAAAGTGGCATATCCTAATATCCATGGACTGAGAGGAATGGTGTATTCCAGCAAAGAGAAGGCCGAGGCCTTCGCAGACTCGCTGGAATCGCAATTCACCTTAGGCGATGGGGCCCAGGATATAGATCACGAGGCAACCATAGAGAGAAACTACAGAGAAATACTAACTTACGAAAACGAACACCAAGACGACGAAACACGATCAACCAACACCGCAGAAATTGCGCAAATTATTGCGCAATTAAACCCGAAAAAGCACCCGGTTACGACAACATACCAAACAGAGCACTAAAAAACTTACCAGAAACAGCCTTACTCAAATTCAGTTACATCATAAATACAATACTATCACTAAAACACTTTCCAAAATCTTGGAAAAAAGCAAAAATCATTCTCATTCCAAAACCACACAGAAATTTGATCTTTCCTCAAAACTAGCGACCTATTAGCTTGCTCTCATCACTGAGCAAGCTGACGGAGAAGGTTATGCTGGAAAGCTTGAACACGCACATAACACAAAACAATCTGATCCCAGATGAACAATTTGGGTTTAGAAAACAACACAACACCGAGCTCTAACTAGCCAGACTTGTTGAGGAGGCGACTAGAGGACTACAAAGACGGGCATCGACCGGAGTTGTAGTCCTTGACGTCGAAAAAGCCTTCGACAAAGTCTGGCATGAGGGACTCATTCACAAACTAGACATACTACACAAAATACCACCGCCACTAACTCAACTCATAGCATCATTCCTCAAACACAGATCCTTCACTACACAAATAAACACAGCACTATCCACCACAAGGCGCATAGAGGCAGGAGTCTCCCAAGGCTCTCCTCTGTCGCCTACACTATACACATTATACACAACAGACATACCTAGACACCCAAACACTAAACTCTCCATATACGCAGATGACACATGCATATTCTCAATAAACAACAATCACATAAGACTCAAAAACCACGTACAGCAACACTTAGACTCCATATACGAATGGGCAGAAACTTGGAATAAAACCCAGGCTATGCTCATAACAACTAAACGCAATAAACCTATTCCAAATTTAAATTTAGAAAATTCAGTAATAAGATGGTCTGATTCTCTTAAATATCTAGGGGTAAGTCTAGACAGTAAACTCACTTTCTAGAACCATATTCAAGCAAAAGTAAACGAAGGCATTGCAGCCAAACAAGCTTTCTATCCATTAATAAACAGAAAAAGTAAAATGTCACTAAAGAATAAACTAATGCTCTATAATCAGATAATAAAGCCTAAAATTCTATATGGAGCCATTGTATACACACATGCATGCAAAACAACAAAGAAAAAACTACAAACATTCCAAAACAAAACACTCAGACAAATTGTGAACGCACCTTGGTACGTTCACAATGCAGACATTCACAACGATCTCAAAATAGACACAATATTCTTAGAACAAGTACGCAATCATACAAATCCAGTCATAAGAACACTATTCAGTAGAATCACACACCCAAACAGAACAGTATACAAAAGTCTACTACTCCCACCAGAACACTAAATCACATACACAATACACAAAGCAAAAATTTAAAAACCCAAAAAAATAATATCAATATCAATATCATTCTTATCTTCAAAATTTTCAAAATCTCAAAATTCTCAAATTTTTCAAAATTTTCAAAATTTCTAAAAGGTTCGTTCTTTTTCATAAAATCAAAAATCTCAAAACCAAAAATTTTCAAAAATTTCAAACCAAAAACTTTCAAAAATCTCTCAAATTTTTTATTTCAAAAATCACTAACATACAAGAATGATCTAAATAACAGCTGGGGACGAGAGCATCGCTGATGCCCTAGGCCGGGTTCCCGCCTAAAAACGGGGGTGTACAGGCGTTAAGGGACTGCACGGGGTAGCTCGCCGTATGGGCTCCATGCGTAGAAGTAGGGTCAGGGGGTAACACCCTGTGTATAACGTGCAGTTCTTTCCTGGGGTGGCCGATTTGGACTTGCGGAGAAATCTGCAAAATCCAAATCGATCAGCCTCGCCTAGGTGTCTACAGCAATTCTCTCGTCTGCTCAAATCGCAAAAACAAACAACACTCGCTCCATCACTAACGGCTCCAAGGGGTTCCACTACCAACAACGATCCAAGTGCAATAACGCACGTCAAGATCAAGGAAGAACCATAAACCACTAACTACAAGACACAAGATCCACGACAGTGCAAGAGTGCCTAGTGCACTAGCACAATGGAACATCACATTAACGGAACCAGTAAGCGCCCCATAGGGTCAAAGGCTTATGTGAATTAGACAATCGTGAAACGTCGCGAACTCTGAAAGTTGTTGGAGTTTCTTTCGTACAGTTTTGTCGATTTTTTTGCAACAAACAATAGTAATTGCCGGATTGGTTGAATTTTCAATATATTAAACTACTCGAAATCTCTCATTTTGCTCTAACATCTACAAGCTTAACGAAAAAGTTTAAAGACATTTTATGGAAAATTTGGCACAATTTTATAAATTGTGAGCTATAATTATTTATTTATTTCTTTCTCGCCAACAAGACACAAAGAAATAAAAATGTATTTAAAATATGACAATAGATATTAGAACACATTAAAATCAAATAAGTAAAAACATTGTTCTCTTGCAAATTTAGGGACTGCCTTTCTAAATCTCTCAACCCCCTAGATACTCCTAATCTCAGGTGGGAAATTTAGATATGCCTTCATGCACTTATAGTATGGCCCCCTCTCATAAAAAGTAGAAACATGAAAAGGAGCTCTTAGATCATTTCTTTCTCTGGGCGTTATACCTATGTCATTTGCATATCCTTCTCTATTTGTTTGAAAGGTAGATTGTTTTTTTTTTGACAAAAGTTACTAGTGCCAAAAAGTACAACGCTGGAACAGTAAGAACTCCCAATTTCCTAAAAAATGGTTCACAAGACGTTCGGGGACTATGTGAATACCTGGATGACCCTCAAAAAGCAATGCCATAATTAAGCTGGGACTGCACCAATGCAAAATAAAAAGTTTGTAAGCTCTGCAAAGATACAATATCTCGAAGTTCCTAATCACAGCGCATGCACTGCTCAGTTTTGACTGAAGATGCTGCTCCCAACTAATGGCGAAGTTCATGTGAACCCCCAGAAATTTAACAGAATTTAGATAGGTTGGGAATAGGCTTATATTGATAGCGGACAGAGAGTGATTCAGTGAGTGGTCTATTTTTGTTAAATAGTATTAGAGTCATCTTCGTTGCATTCAAGCAAAGATGGTTGCTTTCACATCAGTTAGCCATGTCACGCACCGTACGGGAACAGTCCACCGACAAGTTAGAGAGCGTCGACCGAGCCAGAAAGACTGACGTATCGTCAGCATACTGGCAGATCATAGCATCTCCCAGCGAGTCAAGTAGATCGTTCACATACAGCAAAAATAACAGTATGGAGCCCTATGGGACTTCCCTAGGCACAATAGTGGAATTTGAAAAATTATGTCGCCCATTAAGTTTTACATTAACTGACTGGTATCTGCTTCCAAGTATGATTTAAATAGGTTGAAGATTACTCCTCTCACTCCATATCTTTCTAATAAGATTAGTATTAGTATAAGTCTATGATCAATGGTGTCGAAAGCCTTTGAGAGTTCAAAATAAAGACCCGCCACCACTTCATTTCTGTCAAGCCTTTCAATAAACTCTGCCAGGGTCCGAAATGTGCAGTCCAGGTAAAAACCCAAATTGGCTACCCCTCAAAATGTGGCATCGAGCAACGAATGGCAAGAGTCTATCATAGATAGCTCTCTCAAATACTTTCGATACTGAAGGTAAAAGAGACACCCGACTATAATTGCCTGGATCATGCCGGTCGCCCTTCTTGTGGATTGGCACCAGTTTTGCAATTTTAAACGAGTCTGGAAAAAGTCCCCAAAAAAAAAACAATAATTATTTATAATTTAAGCAAGTGGTATGCAAATGAAGTGAGCAATGTGTTTTAGCAGAAAAAAAGAGAGTTCATCCATTCCAGCTGAGTACTTATTTGGCAAACCCATGATTATTCGAAATATCTCATCCTCATCAACTGGTTCAGAAACAATGTATGCGGATTTCTATAATTGATGTCTTGAGTGTTAGCACGATGCAGTGTGTTATTGGATAAGTCAAACTGATTTTCAAATATATTTAGTTATAGCGAAGTTCGGAAGTTGAGGTGTGTTTGTTACATTCTCCGTTAAAAATGTACTACATTGTTTTGTTTTTATTTTTTTTGCATTAGCTATTTTGTTATCATTTAACTCCAATTCAAAGTCTGGTAAATATTTTTGATAATTCTTTTTATCTGGTTTGTATTGTTCATACAGTCGTTTATAGAAATTTTACATGTATCTTTAATGTGATTTGCGTAGTTTTTCATTTCCATGTTCACCCAGTAAGGTGCGCCCTTTACTCTGCTTGTTGCATATTGGAAAATAGATGCTAAAATAGTAATGTAATATATCTTTTAAGTCATTATATTGTTTATTTGGATCTATCTGTACAAATATATCTCCCCAATTTTCATATGATAAGCCATTTTGAAAATCTTTATTAGTTATATTATGGTAATTATTAATATAATTTTTAAAACATATAAAAACGGTGGTATAATACAAATGAAAAGAATGGACAACGAACATTCCTTCTAATATGACTTACTCACCTAATGGCTTTACGAAATATTCTGCTCAGTAGTTGAAAATATTTAATTTTCCTTGTTTCTCGAGAAATGTATAATATATTACAGAAGTACTATTAACAGTGTGTAGTTTATTATGTTGCGGCCATAATATCATGTCGGTCAAGGCAGTTATGATGCCTGTAAAATATCTCGTTTTGCCACAAATTTATAGCAATTTTAAAATGTTTACAGAAAATTGCTTAATTGAACGCACAATAGTTCTTTTCGAAATAATAATAACTTTTACCATGCTCCTTCGTAAAAATGTTTTCCTCAATTTAGTAAGTTATGAAATTTATACGCGATAACTGATTCCGTAAAGTTAATAAATTTATTCTGTTCTGAACAACAAGCTGTTTAACATCGAAAATAATATTCTTCTCAGACCTGGTTCAAGAATTATTCTACACAATGATGTGCTAATAGGCGATTTAAAATTCTGATTTCCCCGCTAATTTCCTAACGTCTTAAGTAAATCAATAAATTAAGCATTTAAATAGTAGCACAACAAGGCGAGGGAAGTCAGAGTACACCTAATTTTGTATCTTTTTTCGCCGGATACAGATATAGGAATTCCACTTTCACTGCTTGTAAAAAGAGCGTTGTGTAAGGTCGACATCAACTTTGCGTATAGTGTTAATTTGTCGGAAAAAGATTTTATAATCCAAGCATATTGTTAAGTTGAAGAATACTTTGTCTCACGAAGTTTCGTAATAATTATATAGTCTATAAACATTAATAGGAGGATCTATATTATTGAACAGCTGTTAGAAGTACATATTCCCAAAAATATCCTATTTAGGTAGCTACTTCGAAGCCCCTAGAGGTGGACAAATATTGTCATACAGCATCAAACACTACTAGATACTCACTGACGATGACGGTTTGTTCAGAAAGCAGATTCCATAAAATGTACAAAATAACGCTTTAAAAATAATAACTTTGATAGGTTAAAACTCAAAAACTAGCAATCGCCCTATTTAGGATCGTAGAGCAAGTGGCACGGGCCCAACTCGGAAAGATATATTTTTTAAATTAATCTACAAAAACTGCATTTTCAGCAATTATCTAACTAAAAAATTAAAAATAAACGTTTAAGTTTATTAATAAATTATAGAAAATATACGTACGACGTACCTATACATTATTTAGAATTTGATGAATCCATGAGACGATAAGAATTAAAAGAACTGAAAATGTTTTATTAAATATCACTCAAACTTACTAGTTATTTCTTTAAGGATAAATAAACTCTTAAAATAAAGTCATGGAACGTGTAGTCAATCTGCACCTACCCAAGTACCTCGAGACCAACTGAATAATTAGCAATAACCAATACGCTTCCGTAAACAAAAATCGACCGGAGATATACTGGCCTATGTCACTCATATATGGAGTAGGGCAATGGAGAACTACGGAGAATCTCGAGCGATTGCGTTTGATATTTCAAAGGCATCTGACAGAGTTTGGCATGACGGGTTGCTCAACAAACTGCCGTCCTTCGGACTGCCAGTGTCTCTCTGCAACTGGCTGGCCAGTTTCCTTAAGAACTGATATCTGCACGTTGCAGTTGATTGACACATCTCAGATACATCCACCATTAATGCGGAAGAGCCTCGCAGGGCGCAATACTTTCACTAGCTCTGTTCTTCATGTATATTAATGACCTTCTGACCGAAACCAATAATCCCGTTTACAGTTTTGCAGATGATAGTACCCTTGTCTCCCAATTTAGATTGGAAAAACCTTTACCAGCCCTTTATCAGCGAATGAGACAGACCACCGCAGAGAGGAGCAGATTACAGCAATTAATTAAGATCTGGAGGAAAGTTCGAAATTGGGGCGACATGAATTTGGTCCAGTTCAATGCAGCAAAAATCCAAGCAGCCACGTTTACCAAGAATGCCTATACGGCGGGCCCTGACATCATTAGTGCAGGATCGACCATTCCTTCATTCTCGCCAATCGGACTCCTGGGTGTCGCGGTCAACAGCAAAATGTTCTGGCATGACCACGTAGCTAACATAGCAAAATCAGATTGGCAGAAGCTTGATGCGCTGTTTCGCAACAAAAACTGTATACACCGCAGCAGATGCGCTTGCTCTACAAAGCGCATAAGAACGTGCTTAGAATATTGCTCACACATCTGGGGTGTCGCACCTAAGCACACCCAAGAGCTGCTGGATTCCATCCAGAAGAGAGTTGTGCGTCTCGTTGGCGACCCGGAGTTGACCCGGGATCTGGATAGTCTGGAACACCGTAGACATGTGGCCGAAATCTCCCTGTTTTACAGATATCTTCACTGCAGATGTTCCCAGAATTTGGCCCGCATCATCCCGCCCCCAGCAACGCCTGTAGACAGTCGCGATAAACGGCAATAGCGTACCGTTCATCGTAAAACTGGAAGCACCAAGAACGTCGCTTTACAAAAACTCCTTGGTCTGGCGCAGTAATTTACTGTGGAACTCCCTCCCAGGACACCTGTTTCCACTTAATTACAACCCACAACTATTCAAGAACCGTGTCACTCAACATCTTCGCATATGCACTGCTCGTCGAGTGCCACAGGATCTCCCTTTAGTGTGTAATCGTTTTCCAATAGCTTTTGGACAAGACATGCCTTAATGGGTGATATTTCTCTAAAAACAACTCCGAACTATAGTCCGAAAAGCATCATGATTGTGGGCCAATGAAACAGTTGAAATATGATGATTTTCAGCAATTTCTAATACTATGTCCAATTTTTTATCTTCATTACTTTGTCTCCAAATCTAAGCAATATCAAGATTTCGATACGCTGCCATTCCGAAAATACCAGTTTAATTCAGTAGATTACTTGGAACTCTTCTAATACCCATCAGTATTTAGCCAGTATTAATATTGTCACGCTAGGGGGGTGCCAATGGTATTGCGCCACTATGTCCCGCTAAGGCTGCGAGGGTGTTAACTATAAAGGGGATCTTACCCTGAAGGGGTAGGTCTAACATCCTTCGATTGAAACTCCGCTCGGGTGCGGAGGTATTTTAATGCGTTTGGGGTGTTAATTAACACACTTTATAATACAATGATGTGAACTTACATCTCTTTCCCCCTAAAAGTAACCCTAGGATGGTCCTCGCGTCAAGTCCCTAATCCTCAACCGGTTACGGCTCGAAAACGAGACTCTCCTACTGAACGCCTTTGGCTGCTTCGGATTTCCACTAGATCTGGATCGACTTGGGCTTCCACTTATTATGTTTACACTCCCGCTTAATTTTCGCAACTATTGCTCCTAATTTTGCCCAATATGTCAATCCGGGTTAATTACTAGCGAACTTACACTTTCTTGCTGACTCTTCCAAATGATGTTCGATCAAACTCCTTGCGTCTACTTCTCTGATGTTTAATTTTAACCTGAATACTTTACATTATTTATATAGCCGATTTCTTGTTCTATTACGCAAATATTAAGGCAACTGACCTTTTATAGAAATTAATATTATCTTATTTAAGCCCAGATAATAATATATGACAATATTAAGATCGACTGAGCTGTCTTAAAAAAACTTTATTTTTTACTTAACACACAAAAAGACTTAGGTATAGACTTAACTACGATTTTGCAAATTAAAATTAACGATTAATTCGAACCTTACAGTGATTTTGGCACGATATTAATGTTCCCATTTGCAAGTAATGTGAACAATTAACTCCATCAGCCTGGCAGACGGAACAAAAAAACCCAAGATACCTTATTTTTGGCTTAGCAAAAATTTTCACAATGAACGGTTCAGATTCTTTATTTTATTCTGTGCAAATTGTTGGAATTGCAAAGTTCATTTATTCCAATAAGCTCTTACCGTACTATTAAATGCATCTTGGATAGCACTATAAAGGATATTAAATTTTAATTCGTTGGTTTAATAGTTATTTTATAAGATTTCGAAAGCATTTGACAGAGTTTGACATGATGGATTTCTTAACAAACTGTCGTCATTCGGACTGCTAGCTTCTCTCTGCCGTTGGCTTGCCAGTTTCCTTAAGAACCGATCTCGGCACGTTGCAGTTAATGGCCACATCTCAGACACATTGACAATTAGCGTGGGCGTGCCTCAGGGCGCAATACTTTCACCAACTCTGTTTCTCATCTATATTAATGACCTGCTGACCGAAAGCAATTAACCCTATTTACAGTTTTGCAGATGACAATGCCCTTGTCTCCCAATTTAGATCAGAAAAACCATACCACCGCAGACAGGAGCAGATTACAGCAATTAATCAAGATCTGGAGAAAGTTAGAAATCGGGACGACAGGAATTTGGTAGAGTTCAATGCAGCAAAAACCCAAGCAGCCACGTTTACCAAGAATGCCAATACAACGGGCCCTGACATCATTATGGCAAGATCGTCAATCGAAATCATCTCTCGGTCAACAGCAATATGTTCTGGCATGACCACGTTGCTAACATCGCGCTGTTTCGCAACAAAAACTGTATACACCGCAGCAGCTGCTCTTGCTCTACAAAGCTCAAATAAGACCGTGCTTAGAATATTACTCACACATCTGGGGACTGCACTTCCAGAAGAGAGCTGTGCGTCTCGTCGGCGACCTGGAGTTGATCCTGGATCTAAATAGTCTGGAACCGCAGACATGTAGCCGAGATCTCCCTGTTTAACAGATATTTTCACGACAGATATTCCCAAGAATTGGAAGAAAATCAAGATCAATTAACACATTTTTGCGTTAAAAAAAACTATTCGCTCAAAAACTACGAATTCTATCCCAGATATATTTTATAATCATGCATGTCTGCACTATTAATCATTAAAATAAAAAACAAGGGCTCTTCTGTAAACAGCAAATCAACAATAAAATTATATTTTGATCTATAGAAATCTTCTAAAGAGCCTTAGTAATTTCCCCGATTAACCGAATCGAACGCCCTTTTCAAATGATTAAATATAACATCGACTTGAAAAAAGTCTTTAATTGCTTCATGTATATATTGCGTCGCTGAGGCAATTTTTACACTATATTAAATTCTACTGAATATTACAAATTTAAACCGACACAATACCTACTAACAAATATATAATTTTTATTCCCGTTTTTAAATGTTAAGATAACTTTGGATTATTTCCATTTGTCAGAATAAATGAAGCATGTACCGCATACTTACCTACATATATTGAAATAGTTATTTTTGTTACAAGTACCTAAAATGGAGTTTTTCAGGACGAATCATTGCTGTTTCCGGACGAGGCATTAGCCGAGTCCGGAATAGCAGATGAGTCCTGAAAAACTTCATTTAGGTACGTGTGACAAACACTATTTTTTGTCATACGCTCCCAAAATTTAATTTTTATTTATACGCTTTTTGCAATTCTTCAGAACGCCTAAATTTGCAAATTTACCATAATTTTTGAAATCATAATGTACGACAAAGTTAGCTTAGAATTTGATATCGTAGCAACTATTTGACAATTTTGTCATGTCATTCGAAATTTGACATTTAGACATATTCAGGAATTTTGAAATAGTCCGTAAAAGTTGCCATGACGACTTTTAGGGACTAGGCCTAAAAAGAAGCATTTTACGGACTCAAATGAGTCCGTAAAATAGCTATTTTTGGCAGCGTATGACAAAAACATAATTTAAAGGCAATATAAGCGAAGCAAAGGCTAGCTATTTAGTGGCATTTCATTATTCATTAAATTCCATATAAACATAAACTGTCCCTGACTATTACTTAACATTATCTAAAGGACAAGCAATATTCACAGTATTCTATAATTTCAGTAATTTCAGTCCATCATGCAACACTTTATTGGCAAATTAATCAGTATTGGCTAATTGTCATTAATCTAATATCAGAAAATGAATTTATCCATATCCAGTCATTAAAATTTGTTAAGTTATTCGCTTGGAATTTCTCGAATTATTCCGATTGGGAACTTTTACCCATATTTTGGTTTAAATGTTAATTTCAAGAAATTGAATAATTACTTTGGAAGAATCTAGAAAGCTAAATCCGAATATATTTAGTATATCTTTCATATAAATACGTAATTTACTAATTGAAGAATCTTCATCAATATGGGACTGATGATGAGCTTTGATTGGGGGTTACATGAACTTAATGGTCGTTAAAGGCACACCGTACATTAAAAACGAATTACTATAATTTTTGAAAATTCATCTTGCTCTACCAACAAGGACAATGAGGTGAAGGTTAGCTGAGAACTATGTCACTTATAAATAGAATTATTACTTATGATGGAAAACAAAGTAAACATTATCGTAATGACGTGGAGGAATGCACTGAACGATTACATCACTTGCATTTTCCTATTTCTTAAGGTTGCAATCGTCTTCATCTATTAACTTACATAATGATTGATTAAAGTAACGAGATGGTAGGTTTTGTAAAAGGATCTTGTTGGCGCTGCTTGAGTGAGGCTATAATAAAGATCGGCTAAGTTATGAAAGTCTCTTATGTCTTGTTATATTTGAGGTATTTAATCGTAGTTCATGGCTAGCTCGACAAGCTGAATACGAGAATATAAGATAATCGAGCCAAATTAGGGAAATTAGGTGAATGAAAAATGAACTATTGCATAAGTATTATAATTTTACTAGAAAGAAGGATATTAATATATTTAGTACTATAAATTCTCCTGTATTTCATTGGTAATTTAAAATGTATTTCTAATTCTAAACGTAATACTAAATAATAACTTTTTTTATATATAAACGCAATATCCTTTTTCATCATGGCACCACTAACCATATTAATTAATTCTAAAATTATTACAGACAAAAACATAAACTACTTTATTAAATCTGAGTTCACATTTGAAATTATCCAGTTATTAATGCTTAATTAGATTTGTTTTTCTCAGTAGACTAATCCGATCACATAATACCTAAAGAACATAAGTAGCTATATAAATGTATTTGAGTTGATTGCGGTTTTTGACACATGGTATATAATTGCGTCCATTCTAGATATATACAGTAACTAGGTAAATGCTAGTCATTTGGTGTTTATTACATATTTAAAAACCAACGAGGAAATTATTTGTAATGCCAATTAGCTCCAAAACCCACTTAGATACATTACGTGTTAGGTAACAAAAATATTGATATTTATTTAACAAAGTGTCATTATTTCATTTGTTACTATATTATTCGTATATGTAAATTGCTTCTAGGTTTCATACGTTTAATTATATATTAATTCTCAACTGAAACTTTCCAGAAAAAAATTGATGAGTCTCCACCTCAACAATTCTGAAAGTCTAGGTGTTTTAATTTTTCTCAGTATTGGAAAGTACCTTAAAATCCCATATTATGGCTCAGCTGTGAATGTTTTGGACCCACTATAAAAGCGCTGGGTTCACAAGCTTAGCATGTCTGACCACTTCACATTTCGAATCCTGACTAATAGGCCAGCAGAAAATAGTGGATAGTTTGGATTAATTAATTTTAATGTTAGATGAGTATCTAAAGAGAGATCATATCAAACTTGCGGTGATGGCAAAACATCCGGTGATGTCAAAACCGTTCCAAACATCAGGAATGTAGTTATGGCTTATTCGATTAGCCCCATATTCTGGGTCCCACATATCAGCTGCGCTAAGTGTTTGTACTTTCTAACTTCTTTTTAGATCCGATTGTACAATCGCAGGTTAAGGTTTAGTTCAGCTGAACCTAGTTCAACTGCTGAATCTGGTTTGGACACAGTGCCTGTTATACAAGAAAAATATATACAAAGTTTTATACAACGGCTTGACAATAGTTCATAGTACGTTTATTTAGATTTTGACAAAAAAAAAGAGGAATAATTATACATATAACCTGATTTTTACATACGCTTAAAAAAAAGTTAAAATTAAAAAATATTGTATTCTTTATATCCGGATTAGGACGCAATGGAATTGGATATCTTATTTTGGAACATAAATAAATATCAAGCAAAGAAGAATGTATTTTTTGAGTTTGGTGTAAAGTCACCAACAAATTATAGAAAAATAGGAAACAGGAAAGCTGTACCGGAATTCTGATAGTCTGAAAAAAATATGGAAAAGAAAAACCTGTAGAAAGGTTAGTAATGCAATGGGAACTGGGGAACTCCTCCCGCTAAGAATAAAATACAGACGTTGATATTAAGACAAAATACATTTTAAGTATTAAACTGGAAGGAATGGAATATAAATGTAATATACATATTTATTTATTTCTTATTACATGTTCGTTTTGACAATATAAAATTGTATAGGAATAGTCAATGCAAAGAAAAAAGAAACATAAAGCTGAAAATCTATAACTTAGTCATTAAAACTAAATAAAACACAGGATAAACAACCCACAAGAAGCACATCTACCGTTCCAGGGCCATATACGCTTCAATATAATAAAGACATTTCGAGATCAAAAATTCTTTTAGCTGGCCCTTAAACCTATTTACACTCTGACAATTTCCAATGTCCGGCGGAAGAAGGTTGAAAGGTCTTAGGCCAATTACATTTGGGGACCTATACATTATCTGGGTTTTATAGGGTGGTACATAAAAACCTTGAACAACTCAGGTGCTAAATAAATGTAACTGGCTATGCCTTGGATAGCTATCCTTATTTTTAAAAGCATCCAGACATGATTCAAATATGTACAGACCAGCAAGTGTTAGGATATTGAAATTTTTAAAAAGGTCCCTACATGATGTTCACACGCCCTCTATATACACCTGATTATTCTTTTTTTGCTTAATGAACACGTCCTTTGATTTCGTTGCATTTCCCGAAAAGGACACACCATATCTAAGTACAGAATCAACTTGTGCATGATACATCATAATTAAATGTTTCTGTGTTAGTACATTTCTCAAGTTCAACAGTACATAATAAGATGAGTTTAGTTTTGATATACCCATAATCACAGTGCTTTCTTCAATTCAGACAGGAATCCAAATATATCCCTAGAAACTTTACATGTTCAACATTGTCAATATTCACATTATTAAGTTCAAATAGTTCATTCCTATGTCTACTGTGAAATCGAAGACACTGCGTTTTATCCAAATTAAAATATAAACAACTACTTGAAAACCAACTATACAGCCTAGAAATTGCATCATCTACTTTGCATCTCAACAATTCCCCGGAACCTGAAGCCACAATGGAGGTATCATCAGCAAATTAAGTTACCCATACCCTAGGTACAACAAGTGGTAATTTATTTATATATAATAAAAACAGCACAGGACCTAAAACAGTACCCTGAGGAGCCCCCATTAAATATTCTTCAGGCCTAGAATTAACTTCTGCCCTACTACCATTAAAATCTAAATGGTGAACAGTTACACATTGCCTTCTGTCTGTTACGAAAGACCGCATCCATTCCAATGCCTGATTATTTAATCCATAACAAACTAGTCTTTCTAAAAGTTTAGTATGATCAACACAGTCAAAAGCCCTGTTGAGGTCACAAAAGAACCCAACCGGGCTTTCCCCTGCGTTGACTAGTTGTACTATTTCATCATAAACGGTGTGAATAGCTGAGTTTGTTGATTTATTTGCTTGGAAACCATGCTGTCTCTCATTAATCAATTTATTTTCCTTAATAAACATCATACAATCCATACAGAAAACAATACTCAAACAGTTTCGAAAAGGAAGAGTATACAATTACAGGCCTATAATTTTGCACTGAATGCACGTCATTCTGTTTATGCAGAGGTACAATCTTACCAATCTTCAGGACATTAGGAAACTCTTCACTGCAGAAAGACAAATTAATTAGAAAAGTCATGGGGTACACAATCTCTGAACCTCATCGGACCCAGCTAATTTTTTATTTTTATGTTTCATCATTATTAACTTGTAAAACTCCTCTTCGAGAAAAGGAAACAATAGAAAAACATTCTCTGTAACAGGATATTCTGATTCAATAAAATCATTGTTTTTAGGAATTCATTCCTTTATGTTTGGTTTTGAAATTACTAAGTTCAAATTTTATGCAATATTAAATATAACTCGTACATTTTTGGCATTCTTTCCTGGAAACAAAAAATTACTTACTGTACTGTTGGGAAGACTATTTGGTCCCTAATTCTATTAAGAACAAAGCGCATTCTGTGTTTTGAATAGCCTGAATGTTTGCATAAATTCCTCAGGTCTTTCTCTGATGGTTTGTAGCCTTCTACATGTATTTTGTAGAACATCTTAAACTTTTACAACTCTGCATCGTCCGTAAAATATTCAGATTGTTCCTGAAAATGTATTTTAATCAAAAAGGCGTCTATGAAAGACAAGTTTCAAACTTCTATTTCTTATTTTTGTGTTTATATTTATGAAATTTCTTTTCCAATAGGTATTTGAGGATTTAGCCAAACCGGTTTCAACTGATGCATTGAACCAGGTTTTAGGCTAAATTCGAAGGTGCAATGGTTCTTTTTGTCAAAGCCTTGTTCAATATTTACACCACCCTGAAACCAGCATTGCACCTATTGACGTATTGACGATGAGTGTTTAGAGACAGATCATTACAAACCTTCGGGACTGTGATGCTTCTGGAAAGTACTTCCCTAATTTTACACTTACGTTGTTTCTACTAGTACTAACCTAACTTGTAGTCCTTCTATCGATGATCATGAATTTCAGTGTGAGTCCATTTTGAGTACCTATGACTTCCTACAGAAACTGAGGAAAACGCGGATTTTCTTACCATTCTCAACAGATACGTCATTTATAAAAGCTGCTCGAGCAAAAGTGAACTCATCCAAGAAACCACATACGGTTTGCCATTTACTGATGGGTAGCCGTATTTATTGTTTATTCATTTATTACTATATTACACTACAAGATGGAAGTTTGGTAGCAAAATTTCGGCCTATTTTCCGGGGATTCACAGAGTTTTATATTTTCGTAAACGTCGTTGTTGATTGTTGCGTTCTTATTGATGATTTTAGTGATGTGCAACTTGGATTCCTTTCAGTATCGGATAGTATCGAATATTTAGCCATACGTATAATTTTTTGAAATTTTAAAGAAAATATAATTCATATTCACATAACTTTGAGTTCTCATAGAAAACAATAATTGGCACATTTTAGCAAACAAATCCCCCGGAAGGTCGGTTTTCTATTATCAACTCAAGTTTCAGAAAAATAGTGATTACACTTCCGAATCTACATTACAATTCCGATTTCTAGGTTTCATGGATCAGAAGGTATGTTAGGTGCTTCTACTATGAAACTTAATTTTAGCATTTCCTGTGATTTTTTCTTACCATCATGAATTTTGTCTTCTTCGTCTCCATTTTGATTGGCAAATTCAATATCGTCTTCATTATATATTTCGGATCCTTGACTATTCCCAAAATATTTTATAGTTCATATTTCAAATGATTTAATCTTATTGGCAATTTGAGGAGAAATTATAACAAACTTTGGGCAATGCCAAGGTTTTCCAAACTATAGAAAAGGGGTATGTAGTTATAGCATCTCCAAATTTGGTTTTTAGTCTACCATTCAGAGTACGTAGATTATTTTTAGATTTTCCTTCATATGCAAATAGAATATTTCCAAACAATTCAGCACTACCATCGTGGTATATGTATATGGAACACACTGTATATATAAAACTGCTATAGAGATATGCCAAATTGGGCTATCTGTACTGTAATGTAATACACCCGCATACTTTCTTTATTTGTTGCATAACATCAGCTGCTAGTTAAATTAACGTTCCTATTTCACTTCACAATGAATTTTACTACTGGCCTCTTAACTCATCTACTACTTACATAGTAAATACTACGGTTCAGTGATTATACCATAATTTATTACATTTCCTATCGTTCGGCTGGTCTGCTGACCCCAAACACAAATGGTACCCTGGGTTACTTTCATCCTTTTCTAAATCAGCTAAAGCATATATCATGTTAAAACGTTACTGTAGTTATATATCTATACTCTATAGATATAATATATAAACTGATTCTATAGTGTTGTAGCGGATTTATGTCTGATTATTACGCCAAGAGCTTATAAGTTCAATTTATGGACCCTACTTAACGTTTTGGTGGCAAAAGTTAAGAAACGAGATTCTTAAATTCAAAATGCGAATCTTAAAATTGTTGGGTACCTTTTTAGCTTTTTTAGAATGAATAAATTGGAATATAAAGCCAGTTTAGGCCCCGAGACTTGAGACAATTCATACACTGTTGTACCATTGGGAAGTTTGAACAAATACAAATAAAATATTACTGCGGTTAAATAATTTTTAAATTAGATAATTTGGATCTCACATTTTCGGATTATCAGATGAGATGATTTCATTGTCCAACAGAGTAACTTAATGGGAATGTAACCAATAGATTGAATTGTTATGACCATTCATAGAGCCATTATAATGACCATACAGCGTCATCACACAAAGTCAACTAATAACATTTACGTTGCTATGAATTATTACTCCTAATTGTAGCTGGACAATTTGAGCCCAGTACCTTTTTTGTTTCGCTTTTTGCGTACTTTTGGCTAGAAATTATTTCAAATCATTTGTTCGATAGAGAAAAATCAAAACAACAAATCATTTCAAAAATATCAAACATACTAAAATATTCACAAGCCCGCAATTCGAGGACTTTTGTAATGTAAGAAATTATGGAAGATTGGGCTTTTAATAGGTTTGAGGAAGAAATATAGTTCAGATTATAGGACATAGAGAATTTTTAGCTCAACTATCGTAGCTGAAATTATTTAAAAAAGAACTAAGCTTATAGATTTTCTCTGCAAGCTTTCAGAAAGACTATTAGGTATTTTTTTCTGCGGATATGTCTTGGAAAATATTTTTATAATTTCCACTTTATGGGTTAGCTTTGCTTAGATTGGTTTGCTATACTGCATTTGAATTACTAAATAAATTTATAAAATATGTTTATAAAATAGAAAAAAATGTACTGGCTGTCAACGAAATCATTTTACTTATTTTATTTTTTTTTTCAATAATTAGATAGCTCTCTTAGATAGCTCTCTAAATACCCTTAAGAAATTCGAAAATTGCGTTGAAGATTCTATTTTTCTTTCAATAAATAGATAGTTCTCTAAATACCCTTACGAAATTCGAAAGCTGGGTTGAAAAATTAATTGACAATAACACATTATTTAACATAAAATAATGGAAATTGCTTAATTTTGAATAGGAGTCTTCCATTTTTTTTTTCAATATACCCTTAAAAAATTCGAAAGTTGGGTTCGGTTTTTTTTCGGAAATGATTTAAATTTCTTAATTTTGAATGGGAGAGCCTTCCAATTTTTTTCAATTATTAGATAGCTCTCTATTTAGAGAAATTCGAAAGTTGGCTGGAAGATTCAATTGACATTAATTTTGGATAGAGGCCTTTAATTTTTTAAAATAATTAAATAGCTCTTTAAATACTCTCAAGAAATTCGAAAGACTGATATTTCTTAATTTTGAATAGGAGCCTTCCATGTTCTTTTCAATACTACATCGCTTTCGTTGCGTACTAAGTACCCTTTTCAATAGTGTATCGCAAATTACCTTTTCATTTCAAAAAGGCGGCGCAGGAGGAGTTTTTGTTAGTTTCAACATTTCGAGTAAGTAGCTGTAATTTTTATAAAATACTTCAATTCTTGCATATTTTAAAATGTTTAGTTTTTAGTACTTTCCATTTGAAATATTAGTGAAAATTATATTGAAAAATTAATAATTTTGGTAAAGGTAAAAAAAAAGAGTAAATTCCCAGGTAAATTCAGTAAAAAAAAATTAACAGATTTTTACAAATTACAGAGTTTCAAAGTAATCAATATTTTCAACTTATTTACTGAATTATTTTATAAAAATATCAACTATTTACCTAAAAAATGGCGGAATGTTGAATCAACAGAAACTCCACCTGCGCCGCCATTCTGAAAACAAAAGACAATAATTTACTTGTGATAGTTTATATCCTTCGTCATTTTGTCAAAATAAGATTTTTGTTCTTATTTAAATTTTTTTACTTTTTATTCTTATTTGGAGCTGGAGACATAAAGGATAGAAAGCTAGGATTGTTTTTATACTATATTAAAAATATAAACCTATTTTTAACATAAAAAATTATCAATATGAATCTAGATGTACGAAATAATATTATTTCGAAATTTGGGGACCAAAGGTATCTACGGGTGTACATCGGGAATATCCCTCAGGTCACGGAATGTGAAAAAAAAAATGTCAGCATCAGTTTAATAAAGATAAATTAGCCGACGATTTCTTTTATTGCAAGTTAGGACACTCCAAAAGTTATAGCTTCTCAAAAATCGTAATTTCGCCGGACTCACTTCAATTTTCGATCAGTTTGCTCCAGTAGTTCCAGAAGAAGAAGCAAAACAGGTTATTGTTCATTATTTCTTGAATCCTCCCATCATACGGTATCTTAACTTTTGATAGTTTTAACGGGAATTTAAAGAGCTGCCTAATTTTTAAGAAAAAATTAATAAAATAAAAAATATGTTATCACTTCCGATAACACTACAAGCTATCGTCAATTGTCTTTTTATGTTAAAAAAATCTTGCTTTGTCATTAAATTTACAATTTCTATCTCTGATTTAACAAAATTAAGGTGTGCAAAATTTTGTTGATAGCCGGTATATATATAAAAATAATTTTCCACAAAATTTGCTCTTTAAAAATTTGCTCAATGGACTGGAAATAAAAAAAAAATACAATTTGTATTTCATTTCAGCTAAAAAAGTTTACCCTAATTTATAATCAAACCGGGCAACTATTTCGAGAAAGGTATTATCGTATGTAATACCACCAGTGTATTTAAAATTACCAATAATTTGGCAAAGAGCGGTATTGCGTGCAAACTAAACGAGTTTCCTTTCTTTGTTTTTTGGGAGGAGGCCTATTCTTTAGTGTTAAGTGTAACAGCAGGGTAAGCTTTTATCGGCACTAATGTAGGTTCTTGGTTTTCACTCCCTTTATCAATGATGGTTCTGTGTCCATTTGCAAATAGCTTTTACTGGACACCGCGCTGAGTGGTCAGTTATTTTTATAAAATTTTGCTCTTCAACCCACATTTGGTAACTTCAACACGGCTGTAACTCTTCATTTTTTTCCTTTAGAATCATGTCCTACTATCACTCCTTCCTTATTTGTCCATTTCAATATTTCGTTTCGTCCAAAAGGACAATTTTTGAACTATAGGCCCTTAACATTCCAACAGGGATTCACAGTTAGAAAAATGGTGTATTTGAATATTTCCACGTTTCTTAAAGGTTGAAATACAATCAAATAGGACAATGGTGGTTTTATTGTTTGTATTTTCAACAAGCCATTTAGATAAAGAGCGTTGTTATGGGGTTGCGTTCAATGCGTCCGGTGTTCCGACCACTATCACTTTGAAATAACTGGACTCTCTCCACCCCTCCAGGTCAGTTCATAGAGTACCATAAAGATTCCTTTTTCTGTATTCCCTCGGGTGTCGTACTCTTGATAACTATCCACTGACATTTTTACCTCAAGATGAAGCTTTTCTTCTTTTATACTCATCTTATTGTAGCTGAAGCCTTTTTGCATTTGTGGCATCTCTGTCTGCTTTAAATTCCAATAAAATTGCTTAAGATGATATATTTTAATAGGATATTTATTAAAAAATATTGTAATCTACTAAAATGCATGAGCTACTAAATAAATATCACCCTGTCCTAAGTTTGAACTTGAACTTGGAAATTGTTATATAAACATTAAAGGCAAACTATAAACAACGCGAGCAATCAACCTTAAGCGAGCAATGGTCATCACTTTTTATAATATAAATACGCTACCGATCCTTCAGTTCGGCAGGCTTTTGTCTCACCTAAAACCAGCTCCTAGGTTAGCTACATAGCTGCCTCAGGTTCTATCCGCTCCTAGGTTAGCTACATAGCTGCCTTCAGGTTCTACTCCTTTATTCCTGACCCAAACCTAGTACCGGTTAGCCACACGGCTGCTGCTTAGTAAAAGTCAAATCGATGATAAGTTTGTCAGAGTTCTGAGAGAGATAAGTCTCTAAGTAAATAGTTAAAAAGTTTAGTGAAACATTCTAGAGCTCTTAAATAAAACTCAACATAAAACTCTTAAGAAAAACTATAATTATAAGACAGTGACTAAAGACCTATAAACAATTAAAAACCATACCTCAAATCGAGAAAACATGCGAGGCTTAGTAATCGGATATAATAGAATCATATTACATTTCTGACCAATAGATTGTTAAAGTTTTATCATTAAGTCTTTGACAAATAGACATTGTTATTGTTATAACTAAAGTGCTTTCTTTATCATCTCTTCTCACCAGTCGTAAATTTAGTTCCGGTCCCTCTGAACTATACCCCTGCACTCTAAGCAAGGCGTGTCATCACGGATAAAACATACAGTGGCAGATTGAGGGAAGCGTTAAGTCTAACCAAGAGACCCCATCATTGTACTAATCGTGGCACGACTCTTCTCTGAGACGTTGTCATTTCTTTTATTCGTGACACGTGGTGAAGGTGCCGTAATTTACGTAGATGATTTGCATAGATAGAACCACGTGGTGAAGGTGTCCTAATTTACGTCAAAAAACAATTAAATTATAATTAAAAAATTCAAAGCATGCGCCGGTAGTCTTTCGCGCAGTGTCAGTTAAACTTAATTGTTGGTCAACGTCGATATGCTCAATAAAAGTACTAAAACTCAAAAAAAAATTATTTACAATGTAAGGCAAATTTAAATCATGCGGGCAGCGCGTCATAGAAGTTGTCCAGGCTACTATAAAAATCAAATCGCAAATGTATTAAATCATCGCAGAATACAAGACGGCACCTAGCGGCAGACGCTAGAGACAGCAAGAAAAAGATACAAAAATAAATTAGCAGCTGATTCATAAGAAATCAGTGAGATATTAAAATGGAGCAATACAACATATTTGTATAGGAAAAATAAAGGCAGCAATGGAGCAGGAAGCAGGAGAAATTAGTGAAGATGACGAGGATAAGGAAAATAAAATTATATATGGAACAAGTATTCAAGTAAAATAAGGAACCAAAGAGAAACTAAAGCAAACACAAAAAGTAGGTGGGATAAAAGCCTTAATGTAAATAAAAGTTGTATATAGTGAAACTGAAAGCAAATCAACATAAATAAACATAATAAAAACCCAAGTGCACATAGAAAATTATATATACAAGGCACTTAGGAGGTTAAGATATAAATAAGGAAAATATATAGTGGAACATAAATAAGCGTAATATACAGGGTGTCCGGAAATAGCATCGCCATATTACAGAGGGTGATTCTACATAAGAAAACATGAACATTTTTTCATATGAACATGGGTCCGAAAATGCATAGTTTCCAAGATACAGGGTGTCAAACATTTTATAAAACATCAGTTTTTTGTTAATATCTTAAATATGGTTTTACTGATTTTGTTGAAATTTGGCAGGGTTATCTGTAGTAATAAGGGACTCATTTAGCCTTAATTATATTAAAAATATAACGTCCAGTGGCGTCCCGGAGGGCATCATACCGAATATTATTGACAAAAAAAGTGTGCGCCGCTGACTTTTTCAAATATTTTATATTTTTTTTCTTATTAAGCAACTAAAAGTACAATATTTTTGATTCTTGAGTTGTTTTCGTAGCTTGCGTCGTTTTCGATAAAAAAAAGTAAAAACCGGTTTATTACATTTTCAAACTTTTTTGATAAAATCGATATTTTTATTTATATCCTAAATATGCTTTTGGCGATTTTGTTGAAATTTAATAGGGTTATCTGTAGTAATAGGCGGCTCATTTAGCCTTTATTAGATTAAAAATATAATGTCCAGTGGCGTGCCGGGGGGCATCATACCGAATATTATTGACAAGGAAATGTGCGCCACTGACTCTTTTAAACATTTTATATTTTTGTCGTATTAAGCAACTAAAAATGCAACATTTTTGTTTCTTAATTTGTTTTCGTATCTTGCTTCGTTTTCGAGAAAAAAAATAAAACCAGTTTATTACAGCGTTTGATGTAGAATTTGGTGCCCTAAAGAAATGTAATAAACTGGTTTTTATTTTTTTTTGTCGAAAACGAAGCGAGATACAAAAACAATTCAAGAAAGAAAAATGTTGTATTTTTAGCTGCTTAATACGAAAAAAATATAAAATATTTAAAAGAGTCAGTGACGCACATTTCTTTGTCAATAATATTCGGTATGATGCCCCCCGGGACGCCACTGGACATTATATTTTTAATCTAGTAAAGGCTAATTGAGCCGCCTATTACTACAGATAACACTATTAAATTTCAACAAAATCGGTAGCATATTTAAGATATAAATAAAAATATCGATTTTATCAAAAAAGTTTGGAAATGTAATAAACCGGTTTTTACTTTTTTTATCGAAAACGACGCAAGATACGAAAACAACTCGAGAATCAAAAATATTGTATTTTTAGATGCTTAATACGAAAAAAATATAAAATGTTTGAAAAAGTCAGCGGCGCACATTTTTTTTGTCAATAATATTCGGTTTGTTGCCCTCCGGGACACCACTGGACTTTATATTTTTAATCTAATTAAGGCTAAATGAGCCCCTTATTACTATAGATGACCCTGCCAAATTTCAACAAAATCAGTAAAATCATATTTAAGATATTAACAAAAAACTGACTTTTTATAAAAAGTTTGATACCCTGTATCTTGGAAACTATGCATTTTCGGACCCATGTTCATATGAAAAAATGTTCATGTTTTCTTATGTAGAATCACCCTCTGTAATTTGGCAATGCTATTTCCGGACACCCTGTAGACCCAAGTGTTAATTACATTCCATAACTTCTTGAAGATATGCTCTATGCTCTTTGTATTCTATTTCATCTTGTTTTTTCATATTAAAGGCCTACTCTTTTAAAATTACAATTTATCATTTGATCTAATCAAAAACGCCGAATTTAAAATACTAGGCAGGCGAGAAATAAAAAAAATATATAAAACGACCTAAAAGTCGCAGAGTAAGTTCGAGAGCACTCACATACGAAGAGTATTAAAAGATGGGCAACTCTGTCCCAATTTTCATATAGCGTCAGCCTGTAATATTTCGTTCTTTTTTAAAAGAGCTAACTAATGATGGATTGGAAACTGGTAGAATATAATAGAAAGATGTCTCGTATATTTATTAAGTCTACTTCTAGGTGAAATATAAATACAAACTTACTGATATTGGCAATAAACCCAAATTGGCAACAAATTGGCTTTTGGTTTAAAAATAATTCAATCAGTATAAACACAATGTCCAAATGGATAAAAAGAGGTGCAAAAAAGAACGGAATTAATATGGAAAAAGAAAAAATCACTAATCATTTCCGACAGGGCAGCGGTTATAAGTACTTTAGGTAAAACCCATACCAGTGGTTAAATTCTAATAAAATTGACTGGACACAGCAGTGTAAGATCTATAAAGCCTTACTTACAACTTAACCAAGGACACCAAGCCAGCGTTTTACAAGGACTTGGGGGGAAAACCAGCGGTCCAACCAAGTTCCCTCAAAAATCAAAATCAGGGCGCTTGATTATATAACAAATATGTATTTAATAATTATTAATATAAAAATTAATCGTCTGAATTGATTTTTGTTATAACTTTGATGGTTACTGTATTTGTTTATTATTATTATTTATGTTTAAAATTAATTTTGATTTTTTTTTGTTATATAATCTCAACATATACGTCGCTAATGTTTTATTTCGAATATTAGATCACTATAATCATACCACTCGGCAAAAAAATTTTCACTCGTGATTTTTATAACGATTTTGCATAAAAAGGTCATATATTTAAGAAAATATTCACCACTCGTGACATAAATATTGACAATTACTCTTTGCATTGTTTGGCTGATTTTGTCTCTCCTCTTTGTCATACAGAAACTATATTATAAAAGTCGTGAAATTATTCAATATTTGAAGATATCTAGCGTGGTTAATATTATATTAGATCTCGGATTTTCACAAAACCAAGATTTTATTTGTAATGAAAAAAATCTCTTGTAGGTTCCAAAGACGATCTAAACGCAATATTATAAACGATACTAGTGAAGGTTAAGAATGCATTAAGAAAGTAACATTTTAAGATTACATTTCCTTTGACAGTCGCTTTTACTCTATAAATTACTATGTTGCTAGTAATAGGCACAATTACAGTATACATCAATTTAGTGAGATACACTATGCGATAATCGAATTAAATTTTCCACCTCACATTATTTATAAGCAAAATATGTACAGGATGGCTCGAATTCGGGCTCATCATTGGGATCCCGGAAACTATAAGAGATACAGCGTCGGATATTTTATGGCAGAACTGCGCATTTCGGTGCGTAATTAAATGCCGTCGAGAAATTTACAAAATACCGATTACTTCCGCTTTTATCCGAAGAAATCTGAGAATCGGCAATACTGTTGTTATTTTTTTCCTGGCTCTATTTAGTTTGGATAGTTATCGAAACATCGGAAAATATATAATATCAAGTTTGATATTGCAATATTGTATTCTTTCGGATACTACTACGCATATAAGCCAGTAGAGGAACAGAGGCAATTATAATATAAACGGCACCCGATAAAGGTTAAGAATTCAATAAGGAAGTGAAAAGATGATGTATTAAGATCTACCGCTTTTACTCTATGAATTGCTGTACGTCTAAATAGCATTGCAATGGCCGTGTTGCCCGATTTGGTGCGACTGACTATAATAAAAATATATTAAATTTCCTGAATCACATTATAAGCGAAATACGTTTAATTAATCTCAATATCAGAAAAGCTTAATGTGACACAAACAAATTCTACAAATAAAAACAAGCACGAAACCGGTTTATTCACCTTTATAGACTGTATGTATGTATATCTAATAACGGTGGTGAAAATGAAAGTACCTGTTGCCTCTAACTACTAATGATGGCAACATTCATCATTATTTGATACAGGATGACACTTATATTTTCAACAAAACCAAGTAGTAGCTCATATTACTTTCTTGTCAATGTTACTTGCTCATATTACTTTCTTCCTAATGTTTCCTCCGAAATAATAATTATCGTTTGCATATGTGAAGTAAAATTAAAAAAAAATTAACCACTTATTTGCCCATTTGAGCCATTTCTCTTTTAAATATTTATAACACGAAACTGATGCAAATTTGACACCCTTACTTCAACGGTCGAAACCTATCACAGGAACAGAACCAGACACATAGGTAATGGATGTTCGGAAACTCTTATGATTTGCTGATGTCTCTGGAATTAGTGAAATTAAAGACATTTCATATATCAAGAATTCAAATTTGTTGTATATATATTCTTCCCCATGTATGGCCGGCCTCAGAAGTATGGAGTTTGTTAATTATTTCAAGTAAATCATCACTGCCACCAATATCTTCTTGAGACTAATCGATATCTCATCGTGAGTATTTGATCCAGTTATCAACACCCTCTTTTGAAAACCCTCAGAAAAAAAATCACGTCCAAAGAACTCGGTGGCCGTTCAATCATTTCGTGATATCCAATCAAGCCCGAATATTTTCTATTAAGAAACTCTTTGACGATTCGATATTAATATTAAATATTATTTCATCCTGCTGAAACACTAGATCATGTCCTTCGTCATCTTCCTCGAAAGCAAGCAGTACAGCTTATTCCAAAAGCTCTAAGTAAAAAAGACTAACTCACTAATTTTATTAGCCAAAATCTCTGCGCAAATGTCTAGATAGTGTGTAGTTGATCGAACCAGATGGGCCAGCACAGCAGGGCTCTTCTTCTTTTCAATGACCACAATCATGTATATTGCCTGAGCTGATAAGAAAACAAGTGAGTCGGGCATTAAAATAAATCAGATACCAATAATTTACTAACCTCACTAACCTGTGGTATGGGTTAGGTTCAGTACGTTCATAGCCTCATCTCTTCATCACAATCCAACTTCTAGTTTAAGCTTCTAAGTACTTTAAGCGTGATATTTGCTCTATGTCTTTTCGATCAATTCTTCTCAGATTAAAGGTGAACTGCAGCTTAAGACCTTAGGACTTTCATTTTGACAGTATTGATTTTAAATTCAAAAGGCTCAACAGCTTCATTGTCTAATGTTCAAAATGTACTGGAGTTCATTCAGGATTCAGTAGGATTATCAGCGAACCGAATATTGTCGCTAACCTGGAATGCTTTAGTGTTTCCTTCGGGATATATTCTCCGAATAACAGCATATGAGATAGCCTGTACTACCCGACTCCATTGGCGATGCTTAATGTAGCTGTAATTAAAGTCTTTGTTAACTCGCATCTGCACAATCTGATTTCAGTGAAGATTTTTGAGATCTATCTCTATGTCTTACACCTTGTCAATTGTCTTTTCAAATCAATCTACTAGTGACTTCACTGAAAATAGAGGGTCTCTGGTAACCACAGATCCTTCGATCATATCCCACATTTGGGTGGGCTGAGATATTACGGTGTGTAGCTATTAGATGAAGAATGACTTTAAAGGTATGTAGATCCCACATTCTCTAAATGTACTGAACTTTATAAGGGAAAAATTATATATTTTTTTAAATCTGGACGTTAAATTAATTCCCTTGCCATTGGAAAATAAGTTAGCATAGAGATTTAGGGTTTACCACAAGTTGTTTCGTTTTACAAGACCTTTAAAATGTTAATATGTACCACTCTGATAGCTGAATAGCAATCAACAAGGGATTAATGCATGAAAGTGACGTTAATCATAGGCGTTGGAGGTGAGTTCTTCTACTTTCTGTTTCCACATACTTAAGAGCCCGAGAATTTTACGGGATAGTGGGTATCATTGACGGAGTCAGTATGGTGGAAGTCGTTCGCATACATGCATACAGGTCAAATTCCACATAATTCGATGAGATTTGTCAGTATTGGGACTTTTTGGACATTCGTTATAAACAAGATTTTCTTTATGAAGTAATACTTCCAAGCATTTTAAGTGAGTTGGCAGCTTATTATTATTTACATAATTAGAAACCATCCTCTCCCTGTATACAAACTGGGAAGAGGAAGCATCTAATCTTAACGCCGACAGCGATCAATTATACCGGTACTAATAGGATCGTGATATGACTTTAAATATCAGAAATACCGGGCATAACTCATAATACTTTATTAGGGGTAATCCTCAGGAATAAATAACAAACTAGATTGCAAATACCGAGAAGCAGATACTTTCACTGCGTAATATTCACTTCCAGCAGATGGTTTTTGCTCAAACTGGTGCAACTCTTGTCGTTAATTCTCCCCGTGAAAATATCTTTACGAGATGTTACACGAAATTTATGAACTGGTCCGTGGCAGTGACGTGCAATTTGAAATCTCGTTTTATTATATTTTGAAAAAAGTATTGCACTTTCTCTGCGTTCACTTTCATTTCGTTTGATCACTTTTTAGCATTGCAACGAGAATTCGTCTTATCATGCCCTGTTTTAGGTGTATTCGACGATAGTTTATATTTATTATTAAAGAACGCATTTGATTATTAAGTGAAAATGTTATTACGATAATACAATGGGAGGATCTCACTGAAATGAAAGGTGACCAACTGAATTCATGAATATGTTATTATCTACAGCTAACTTTCCTCGTCATGATTATTTTATATGAATAATGATAACGAATACTTTGATTTGTCTTGTTATGTATTAAATTTGTATAAAGCAGAATAAGCATTCGAAAAGGTTTCGTCTTTAATTGACTCCATAATTCTGTGAATGTTTTTTGTTTCAACAAAAAACTTTTTGGATCTATTAGTATCTATCGTATGGTGAAAAACAATTACCGCTTCTTTCAATCCACAAATATACTTAATAAACCTGTCGATATTTCTATATGGCCCCCTGCATAAACACCTCCGACGATGCACTAGCCACTCCCGTCTATGTTCGACACTTGCTGATAGATTAGGTATGGTACTGCTCAGAGATAAATAAATATCTAAAGATATATCTCTGGTACTACTAGTGTATTGACCAAGTGTTGATTTAGCAAGTGCGCACCAAGTACCTTATTCATTTAAATTATAGATAATAGTTGGAGAACATAAAAAAAGCCTTGAAATTGATCGTACAAAAAAAAAAGAAGAATGAAATGAAAAGCGGAGTTTAAGAGGTAAAAATGAATGGTTATCACAAAGTGCAGCGGCAACAAAATATTAAATAGAACATAACGTTCATGACAGCAATCCTAGTTATTCTTTAGTTTTATTACCAGAGGAAGGAAATGTATTAGCTAAGACATTAAGAACCGTTCCGCAACCTGACATAATCAGACATAAGAAGTATGGTCGGAAAGCTCATAAGCAGTTAAGCTAAAAGCCAGATTTCGTCCGTTGGACCTAATGAAATCCGTGGGTTCTTTGACAATATTTCTGGTTTTATCTGTACTACAAGCTTCTCAAACTTATAACTATGACAGAATAAATAACTGATGATGCAGTGGCACTGAAAGTGCTCGGTGCACGAGGAAGAAAAGGAGTAGAGCGAGTACAAGAACACTCAGGAAAACATCAAAGCGTGATGTTTTGTGGAAAAGCAGTAGGTGTCTTATATCGTTCCATATAAAT
>MU185091.1:76327-102428 GCA_016904865.1 Pissodes strobi
TATGTTAAGAAATGGGTAGCAACATAGTTTTAGGAAAGGTGGAATGTTCAACCAGGTCAGAGACAAGCTTAGTAATTATTAGTAATCATTCAGCAAAGCTCACAGCTGACTTACTAAGCAACAATAGAAAGACTGTCAGGTCAGGATCGTAGGTTTATTGACCGGTCTTTTAAGTCAAATGGGTCTAGTAGATCAAACCTTATGCAGGTTCTGCCATGAAAAAGAGGAACCTGCAGCCGACGTTCAGAGACGCAAAATTAGATGAGGTGCTAAAAACAAGGATAGTCACAATAGATCTTATAAGTCGCAATTTTAGAGAACTCTCAAGACAGTCTAATCTAATCTAATCTGTTGGAAAACTCTTCAATTAACTCCTTAATCTTGTAGAAACTGTGAAGTTCCAAGAAAAAATTATATTGACTAATCTTGCGTATCATCAGGAAAAAGCATCCAAAATTTTGAATGATTTATCGAGGTCTTAAAAATCTATCTTCAAGATTTGCTATAAGGCCATCTAAAACTGGAATAAATTTCCTATTTTATAATGCTGAGGGTCTCGGTAATTTAATTTCAGTATAGTATTCCGATAAAAAGTATTTAGCTTCTTAAAACATAATTTTGAAATTGATCATCTGCCTTGTCTCTTATCTGCTTAACTTGTTCTGCCACGTCATCAGTCAACTCCAACTCTTTACAAAGATATAGATCGATTGTTTCAAGTATTTTGCTTAAGGACAGTGTATATACCTAATCTTTTTGGGCACATTAGTGCGACTACAAATTTGGGTGTTTTAATTGTGGTCAGTAATCCAGATGCCTCAGTGGAAGGGTTACGATCAGGCCATTGTTCTATTGCCTCCAAATCTGCTACCAACGGTTTATACAACTCTTCAAAGGCTAAAAGAGCATCATGTCTGGCATCCCATCTTGTATTACATAATTTCTTCAGGCCACGTTTTTCTTTGTTTCCGGACATATTAAGTCAATTTGTTGATGTAACACATGCTCCCTTTTGGGTCAGTTGGGGTTAGATTTCTTAAGAAATAATTTACCGGCTTGTGCTAAAATATTAAAAATGTGCACCACCGAATAAAATTACATTTATCTCCTAAACGAAGCCCGAATCGAAAAAATATAAAGATATACTTTCCATTAGGCATTTAACTGTCTACATGACTGCGTGAGCAAAAGTGTTAGTGGCATATTTTTACAAGACTTATTAGAATGTTCGCTCGTACGCACGTTTTATCTACTAAAACATGTACTATTTGGAGTACTCTTCACAATCCAAATTTCATTGAAATTACTGGAGCCGTTTCGGAAATATCTCGGAAAAATGAAAAAAAAAAGTTAAAACTTCTAACATCCTATATCTATCTCTAAGAGAAATGTCCAATGCGGACCCATATTGGCAGGAACTATTGGTTTTATTTCTGGATAAGGAATCATCCGACGAGGTTTTTGAAATACCTTGAATAAAACATATCGCATGCTAAGAGCTAATCTAGGTTTAGGAAGTTGTGAATCTCCATATTCATTTTGTCGTATGTTAAATTAAGTTAAAACATATGGTGATCATCTAAATAAAACAAACAGAAAATATATTTTTTTATATATCTTATTGAAAAGTTTTATCTTTCTATGTTCTATATATATTATAAGACATTATAAGTAGTGGATTTGGGAAAGCTAATACTTAATAAAAGTTGATCCGGTATACGCTCTTATTAAAATACCGTAAACAGCAAGCCGAAAATTAAAAATAACATCGTTGAAATATTTTGCCATTATAAAGAAGTAAAAACTATTCAGGAATATTCAGGATATCCAGAACGTGAAACAAATCTTTAAACACTCGGTATAGGACCCCAACAATCCAATATTAGGTCACTAAGCAAATGCAAAAGATTAACAGGATATCTCATTTAAAAATTTAAGTTTGGGCTGTAATGAAATGCGTATATCCAAAATAAGTTTAAAAATTGCTTATAACATACGGTACAACTTTTGTATTTAACATTTTTGTGCACAACTGATATTAAAATATATAGTGAGCTGTTTTGCTGAACTGGTATTTATAGATACTTCTTATCTAGACATGATATTTTGTCAAAAAATAAATAATCAATAATCAGTGAGTGCAGTACTATTCTTAAAAATCAATAAATATTAAATATCCTGTCTTATTCTCATTGTAAAATATAGCCAATTATTTGTTAAGGTCAGAAGTTAAAAATATTGATTGCTTGCCTGACAGTAAACACAAAACCAGACACATCTATATATGGATTAAATAAAAAGAATACAAAAAAATATCTTATTTACATAATAAAATAATAATATTTATGCAACAAATAAAACTTTACCTGCTTTTTAAAAGAATATATTTAACATGTTTTTGAGAAATATATTAAATATATAATTAGTTTTTTAGATGCTTCAATCGATAGGCATTTGACATTTGGCCGTTGCGACAGTCAAACTTGATCCTACCTGCTTTTTTGGCACAGCATATGTCGCAATACCATAAATATTAAACATATTTTAATTATTTTCGTTATTTATTTAAATACAAAGACAAAAATGTTTATATTGAATTTGTTTATAAAAATCCATTGTGAAATACCTATATTCCACGCTGTCTCGAATATATTAGCATAATAATGTTGCAATTTTGAAATCAATCGTGTTACACCCGTCGTTACACAAGATGGATGCTAGTCAGAAAAAAACAAAGTCATGCACTAGATAAAGAAGCAAAAGTAGAACTACTAGGTACCAGTTGACAATAAATTTACGCCATTATATCTTGTTAACGAGGCACTTCTAGGATAAAGCTAATTGCGCAAAATTTGTTTGTATTAGAAATTATAGTTTACATATCCACCATTCAAAAAAAAGGAGATACACTTGACTAATCTAACTATAGCGGAGGGGAATGACAGTATCACGAACTAGTACTTTTAACAGATTATATGGGAAAGTCACGACGTTTAATCATATCAAAATACAAAAAACATTGAAGAAAAATGGCAATATTGTTTCCGGGCAGATAGCTCATATATGGATGATGTATTTTGCTTAAAGGAAATAACTGAAAAATACTTGAGTGTCAATAGTGAAGCACGTATAATGTTTATTGATGATTGAGCCCATGATACGGTTACAGTCACTAAATTGTGGTAAGTATTACAACAGGTAAAGTTTCTTTATATTTATCTTCTGTACTTCCCAGAATTTAGAGACTGGAACGCATATTGCATAAACTGTACATACTCTAGCTAGCCACCATATTTCGAGCTACGCTGTGTGGCCGTTTGCACTTTTAAATAGAGGCATCTCCGAAATTTTAAATGGAATACTCTAACCCTGTTACCATTTTCAGATTAATTTTTGTTAATATATCCCAGTATCAGTCGTTTTTAGAATACAATAATGAAATTTTGGTTTATTAAATTCGAGGTTTATCAAATCTTAACGTCTTGGGGGGGCGATATTTAAGCCAAGCCCGACGCCGAAGACTTTTTATCTTTCTGTCAAATTTCAGCTGATCTAAAACAATACAAATTATGTTAATTTAAAAAAACGCAACATTTTCATAAATAATGAGAGGCACTGAAATTTGACATATATATTGGCACACTTCATTTTGGTAACTGCTGGTGCCAATGTATTAGTTACAACAGTAAAAATTGTCTTATTAGATTAAATATCAATGACAACGAATTCAAAATCAAGGATCATGAACCTAGGCTTTTGTATTTACCCCAGAAAATCTCAAATGGTCATAGCTTGTTTGGTTTTATAGCTGTACACTAAAAATGCCAATTAGTTCCATGCTAGGTCAGACGGCAACAATAACGCGTGATCCTTCAAAAGGAATTTAGAAAAAATGATGATGACTCTGTCAATATAGTCAATAATGGGCGGTCATGAAGGCATTTATTGAAGATACAAAGACCTATTTGCATTACAATGGGATCTTGCTATATTGGTACGCGGAATAAAATTTTTTAAATTCTTCAACTACGTCATAACATGCAATTGTAAGATTTGATTTTCTCCGGATAAGGTTAATGATATGTTAATAGATTCCATGAATTGTTGATACGTTTAGTTTTCTTGTGCATTATTTAGTCATTATTGACACGTTCCGGTGAATATACTTCTCGGATATATTTAAAAAAATAGGTTTCGATCGTTTTATTCGATTTATCTAAGAATAAGGAATCCTGCTAGATGTATCAAATTAGTTTTCTTGGATTACAAGTATTGAAAGCTCGAAAAATCAGGCTTACACAAAATAAAATAAATTTGACAAATTGTAGCCAATATTCAAAATTAATCCATCAATATATGAAATTGGATGTATAGTGTAAATAATGTAAAAAATATAGTGTTATCATCTCCTGAAAATACTATAATTATAGTAGACCGGACAACCCTGCTAGACAGTTTTATTCACAGCCCAGCCCTGATTGTCATATAATACACAATTTGTTGCCATCAAAAGAATATTGATATTTTGACTATTGATTTTTGAACCCGCCATTTTAATGTATCGATCCTTTTATTACGATCCATATGGACATCGGTTATCGGCATCGGTTAATAACAGAAGAGGAACTATTGGCTTGCATTCTTAGTTTTAAAAGTGGTGCAATAGAAATTGATGGTATATCTATTAAAATGATAAAATCTTGTTTACTACACTGTTTAAAGCCATTAATTCATATTATAAATAGTTCTTTAGAGACAAACTCTGTACCTGACTTGTGGAGAATGGCCCTTGTCACACCTTTGCCTAAAGTGATCAACCCTACGAGTTTTAATGAACTTAGACCTATGAGTATTCTTCCTGCTGCATCAAAAATTCTTGAAAAAATAGTCAAAGGCCAAACTCTAGAATTTATAAAGAATAAAAATATAATACCTAAGTTTCAATCAGGATTCAGGCCAAACCATAGTTGTGCCACAGCCCTATTGAAAATTACTAGCGATATTACTAAAGGATTTAATGAGGGTCATTCTTGCCCTGCTGTTTTAATAGACATGACTAAGGCCTTTGATAGTCTGAACATTGAATTGTTGCTGGCCAACATTGATGCAGGTAGGTGGTTTTCCGAGTATCTCCACAATAGGAAGCAGGCCGTCAGGTTGACAGACAACGGTGAGGTGTTGAGGTCGAGTTGGAGGGATGTCGAGAGTGGGATCCCACAGGGATCTATCCTTGGGCCACTTCTTTTCACTATCTTCGCGGCCGACCTTACAAAACATCTTTTAAATACTCAATATCACATGTACGCTGATGATCTACAAATATACCTTCCCTCACCGGCCTCTTGTCTCCCTGATACGATTGACGTGATTAACGAGGATCTTGCAAGGATCTCGCGTTGGGCTTCAAGTAACTCGCTTTTTGTGAATCCAGTTAAATCACAGGCCATCTTGTATTCTCGCTCTAACATCAACCTCTCTCACTTGCACATTATGATGGATGGGGTAATAGTGGAGTGGTCCAATGAGGTAAAAAATCTTGGCTTATATATGGATACAAAACTGTCATTTAATACCCATGTTAATAATGTTTGTCAAAAGTCATATTATAAACTTAAATCTATTTATGAATATCGGAACATTCTTCCTTGTAAGACAAAGAAAATATTAACTGAAAGCTTGGTTCTTTCAATACCAAACTACATTGATGTTGTTTATGGGTCATTCCTCACGGGTTATGATAAATATAAAATACAAAAATTGCAGAACTCCTGTGTCAGGTTCGTGAGGGGCTTGTCCAGGAGGGATCATGTCAGCTGACATGTTGCTGAGACGTACCAGTGTAATATGGCCCAGAGACGGTATGTTCATCTTGGTTGTCTGATTTACAAGACTTTAAGATTGAATGAGCCTCTTTACCTGTCTGAGCTAATAAAAATAAGAGGAGATGTCCACCGGGTGAACGTACGTTTCAGGGATAATGTCTACATACCCCGTCATCGAACGGAATTTTTTAAATCATGCTTTTTGTACTTGTCAGCATTTGTATATAATTAGCTGCCACGTGATTTTAAATTGTTAAGTGTGCCTGTGTTTAGATGGAGAGTCAAGAGGTTTGTATGTATGTGATAATATCTTGGCCCTCTAGTTTGTCCAAAATTTTATAATATCAGTTAATACTTGATTAGCTATTTTTTTTCTTTCCTTGGTGGTTATTAAAATACGCGTTGCGGTACTTCTCACTTCTCACCTTTGTAAACAGATGGTATTTGTTTTGCAATAAAGATTATTTATTTATTTATTTATTTTCTGGAGTGCTGAATATACTTTTGTGAAGTTTTAAAATGGCTGCCACTCAATGTTGCCAAATGAAGAACATTTTATGGTTTTGTGCGTTTTATTTTATTTTCTCTTTGAAGGTAAACATATTTTTTTTATTGGAGCTTTTAGAATTTTTGTTTGTTCATATTTTTAATTACAATATATCAATCTTATAAAATCATTTGAGAAACTAACATCTGTCACTGCTGCTTCTGACTAAAATAAAATTCTCAGCTTTGTAATTTTCAATTTAACAATAAATCCATTTCAATTTATTTTATGTATTACAGTTGTTGATCATTTGTAAATTATTTATCAGTATATTGCCTATGTCAAAATGTCATTCATCACTCTGATTTATCTTTAGTTAAACGAAGACAGAAATCTTTTACATGGTTCATGTAACATGGAGCGTCTGGGTGTTCTATAACAGTTTACAGTTTTCCTTTATTTTCTTTTTTAAAAACACACACTATTAATATAGATTACCTTATCATCATCATCATCATCATCATCAATCAGCCCAGTTGCGTCCACTGCTGGACATAGGCCTCAGGTAGTCTACTCCATCGCTTTCGATCCTGCTAGTTCATCCAGTTGGATTCTATTCTTTTAATGTCGTCGGACCATCTCATTTGCGGGCGCCCCCTACTTCGATATGCGTCATGTCGTGGTCTCCTTCAAAATCTTTCGAGTCTATCGTCCGTCAGTCACTCTTGCCACATGTCCTGCCCAGTTCCATTTTAGCGTTGTTATGCGTTCGACAGCATCGGTTACGGCAGACAATTTTCGCAACCTTGTATTTGTATCAGGAAACCCAGCATTGATCTTTCCATTGCTCTCTGTGCAACACGTATTTTATTAACGGTTTTCTTGGTAAGCGTAAGGGTTTCTGCTCCGTAGGTAAGCGCAGGAAGTATACACTGATTGAAGACCTTTTTTTTTCAACCATCTTGAGATATCAGACTTTAGTATATTGCTGAGTTTGTCAAATGCCGCCCATGTCAGACCTATTCTGCGAGTCATTTCGCTTGTTTGATTGCCTCTCCCTATGCGAATCTCGTGGCCTAGGTATTTATAAGAGGCTACCTGTTCTATATAGCTTTCACCTATGGCTGTATTTTCGCTGATGACCAAGTTTGTCATATATTGGGTTTTGCTGGTATTGATCTTTAGTCCCACTGTTTTTGAAGCATTGTCCAAATAATTCTTTAGCTTCGTCGATACGATTGGTCACTAAGACAATATCGTCAGCGAATCGTAGATGGTTCAATTTCTCGCCGTTGATATTTATGCTCATGTCTCCAAGGTCAATTTTCTTGAACATATATTCCAGCAGCGTAGTAAAAAGTTTAGGGGACACAACATCGCCTTGTTTTACACCCCTCTCGATACTAAAATCTTCAGTGTATTGGTGAAGTTTAACACATGCTTTGGCCTTCTCATAAACGGTTTTAATTATGTTTGTATATCTCTAATCGACACGGCAATCTGCTAGGGCATGAAGCATTTTTTCCTGATTGATCATATCAAAATGCTTTTTCGTAGTCGACGAAGACAGTGGCTTGTTGTATTCAGTGCACTTTTCGATAAGTTTTCACGACTTGAAGGTGGTAATTTGTTCCGTATTTGGCTCGAAAGCCTGCCTGTTCGCATGGCTGGTAAAAATATAGTTTATTAGTTATTCGATTTGTGATAATTCGCATAAATAATTTGTATATATGTGAGAGCAGGCTTATTGGGCGATAGTTTTTCAGATTTGTTATATCTCTTTTTTGTGAAGGATTATTATAACAGCTCGGTCCTACTGAGAGGGAGTTGTCACGCGTTAAAAAGTTTACAGATGACTTGATGTAGAGAAGTCCCTCCTTGTTTTACCGCTTCTATCTCAACCTCATCATCACCTGCGGCTTTATTGTTTTTCATTTCTCGTAGGGCTGCTCTAAATTCATGGAGAGTTATGTCAGGTATATGCTACGAGCCTTGGTTTTAAATTTTTGGAATAATGACTTCTTTTTCGCGTGTTGTGGGTCGCTGTAAAGCGTTTTATAGAAACACCTTACATAGTTCAGCATTTCAGCCTTGTTTGACGTCACTTGGCCCTGTTGGTTCTTCAACTTATCTATGTTCTTCCTGCCTTCTGAATAAATCCTTTTAAGTGCCTTTGTGCCTCGATTTTCCTCTATAACTCTTGCTACTTCTCTTGTGTTAAATGCTCTAACATCTCTTCTTATCGCTTAGATATTTCTCTATTTAGTTCCCTCAGTCGGTCCGCACGTACAGAGTGTTTATCTAGTAGTTCTCTCCTTTCTCTCATGAGCCTCTTTGTATTTTCGTCAAGTTTGTCTTTTTTTGTTGGATTTTTAGTTTGATGTTTATCTTTTACAGTTTTGACAATATCTAAAATTTGAGAGCTTAGTGATTCTACACTTTGTGCTTCTATACTTTCCATTTTATTTATGTTTGACTCTATTTGTTGTTGGTATTTATCCAGGCTTTCAAGGCTTTCCATTTATTACTTCCCTTTTTTATCATTTTGGACCTCTCCCTTTTCACATTTATTTCTACACGTGCTCGGACCATTCTATGGTCACTGCCAATTGAAAATAAAAATTACCTTATAATTGGATTGAATTCCAATAAGTGCCGATTGATCGCGTTTCGATTGGTAAAATTAGTGTAACACAAATATATATTTACCTTTTTTCTCAACCGAACAAATAGCAAAATGACAAAATGTGCAACAAAAAGAAGTCTCATGCGATTGTGGTGTAGCTGTGCAATCAGCCAAAAAAATGTGTTGTAAGTTGTAAAAAACATGCAAGACATTCTGTAGAATAAAATTAACTTTCCGTACTTTAGGTATAATACTTGGCGCCATCTGTGAAGCTTTGACACTATGAATTGCTTCCATAGCAGATGCACCGGTATAGGTGCAGAAGCAAGTAATAGAGTACCGGATCAAATGCCTTCGCAAAATCTAAGAACACTCTCTTTAATATGAGCAATGGGGGCTGAAATTGATATTATGGTTTTCCTTTAATTTATAGTGAATCGTGGAAAATGTATCCAAAGATCCTGATTGGGCCCGATTTTCAAGATGGTATGGCGTCGACAACACAAATCACGGTCTGGGTCACAGAGAAGTAACCCTACAAAATAATTAACATAAATAGGAAGATGAAGCCTTAAGCTTCAATATCAATTTCTTCGGTGAATTAGACACCTCTAATTAAACCTTTTTTTATTTGGTGTTGATCAATTACACACTATTGATCCCGAAACTATATATTGGGCTATTTCACCAGAATATTAGGTTGGGTTACACAATCAAAGGCCTAGTTTAAATCACAAAAATAAAACTACATAGCCTTTTAAACCTAAACTCATCACTTATTGGAACCAAATGTAAAACAGTTGCGATGGCAGAAACGATTGGAAATATTTGACATAATATCCGCTTATTCAAAAATATCGGAATGAAATAAAGAAGAGTTCGATGATCCGAAGCCTTTGTGAAGGATATTAATCCTAAATCAACATTTATCTATGATGAATGAGAAAAAATAGCTTCTTTTGTTACAACACTTATTCATACCTATTCATGGCTTCATTTGACGTGAATATGATTAATACGAAGACATAAAAAATATCTTCAATCTCGTATGTTCTTGACTTGTAAAGTCGATTATATATCCGGGATCTTGAATGTCAGCATCGAGAATGTTTTTAAAGAATTATTATTTCATTCTTCGGGCAAAATATGATTATAGTTTTAGAAGGAGTTGCTTTCATTTTGACTTTAACAAATTTCCAAATAATTATAACTTGAGATATTTAAGTTTTTAAGTTAGTTTTTGTATAAAATTATGCAACGCAACTAAACAAGTTCTGTTCATTTTTGGTCACTCATATTTCAAATAATGAAAAAGTATATTATCCAGTTCCTGTATTTACGTTACAACAACCATCTGGTTCTTTTAAAAAGCACCAGTGCGATCTAAAATAAAGTACTATCGTGTCTCATCAGCTGTAGATATAAAAAGTGGGCATAAATAGTCCTTTTGTAACAAAACCCTGAAATCGAGATTACCTTACTGGTACTTAGTGCTTAATGTTCAATAGAGTTGGATATAAGTGTGAACCTCCTGAAAAGAAAGGGACTTTGGGGATATGTTGAATTCTGGGTGTTGGCGTTGGTTTTCGAATATATGAAAAAATTATAAAAAGAAACATATAGGGTAAAAATATGAATGTTTTCTTACTAATGGATACAGTCAGCATTCAAAATAATATTTAAAGCCTTGAAAATATGTCAATAATATTTAGTTAGCCGTATCTTTAGAAACACATACTAGTTTATTGAATATACAAAGTGGCCAAACGAAAACTTTGCAATTCGATTTTCAGTATTTAAAATGAACATGTGAAAATAACGATTAAACTCGTCGATCTTTGATTCGAGGGGGAATATGTTTCACCTAATTTTTCTAGGCAGCTTCATTCCCTAGCGGGGAAAAGGAAAAACTCCAAAATTTGAATAGGGAGAAGGGTCGTGCGACACTTCTTTTTGAAGATCTCATTGAGTACTTTATGACACTAAAATTTTACGTCAATATTCTCATTCATTACTTAAAAATCAACTCTTATCTTATCAGAATGGCATTTAAGATGTTACTTGTATTTTTTTTGTTTCCTTAAAAAAGGTAATCGTGTGTGATTTAATCAGTTCAACGTAAATTTTTACTTGTTAATTTTTAGTAATATCAAAATGGTTAATTTTATGATAGAAAGCGTAGAAATGATAAATTTTTGTATATAAATATCTCCGGAATATAAAAGTCAATAATTAGATGAATACTTGTAATTTGACCAAATTGAGATCGCGGTATATTGGAAATATCTTAAGTTAAATTCCCATACTGAATAAAATAATTAAAACGTTTTAATTTATTTGTGGTTTGTAGATTTTTAAAAATATTTCAAGAGATACATTAGTAACAACATAACAAGTGCAAATATGGTTCATTTATATCCAAACTTGTGAATTATAAAACGGAAACTTGTCATATTTATAGAATGTGACCCATCACTCTCCATTATTCCCAAAATTCTGGCAGAAATGGTTTTGTAACAACGTCTTGTATTTACAACACCTTAACATCTACGTTGTCGTTTCTTTCATTTTTTTCAATATTTGTTTTTTAAATATCTTTAACCAGTTATTTTTCTTGATCTGCGGAGTTCTCTTTTTTTCTGGTTTTAGTCTCTTCTTTGTGATCTTCCTTTTCCTCAGCATTTTTCTCGGGTCTGGTTAAATTCCTTTTCACTTGTTCATTTTGTGTCAAACTTATTTTTCTTAACTTTCCTTTATATTTTAGTTTCAGAACTTCTCTGAGAGGAGTTATGGTAGAAACGAAAGTTTTCAGTGCTGGTTTGAATATGTTTTCGTTGTGGAAGAGGCAGTGGCGTCGCGTAACCTGTTACTAACTCTAGTACCGTACTCACAGTCTTCCGAGGCGTCACTATTTTAGTTTCGTTTCGTGGTTGTCTAGTGCAAAGTTCTCCTGGTGTGGAATCTGTGTACTTAATGGGCAATATAGACCCTTTTACGGGTAATAACAACCACCTCACCATAGTAACACCGACCGAGGTGGCTGGCATTAAATCCCAACTTACCCCTTGCTTATCATTACACACCACCCCCCATTAATAAAAATTAATTAGGTACTTTAGCAGTACTGTAACGCGATTAGTGAATTGTTTAACAACCGGTCTATCTATATACCTGGTTCACTCAGCGGTGTTAATATTTATAAGTGTGGATCGCGAAGGCGCCCCTAAATTTTCTAATACCAATATATATGGTTTTTAAGCATTGAAATTAGAGTAGTAAAATTTATAAAAATACTCTATCTAAGAATATTGAGAAACCTGTTAAGAAATTGCATAAACTCGACTTGACCTTGACTTCAGCATACCAAAATAAACATCACAGATCCTAATTAAGCTATTTATTTAAATATATTCTCAGACATAACGTGCACAATTGAAAATTAATTAGGTCTCAAACCTAATTGAGATTATGGTATCGCACTTAAAATAAGAATAAGATTCTTAAAAATAATTATCACCCAAACTATAAGATCATTAACCCTCAATCCTAAGTTCTAAATCATTAATATTGCCTAGTTCCTAACTAAAATCTGAAGTAGCAGATAGTCACAGAACGCCCTAAATAAAACACCTTAAATAAAGATGAATCCCCTACGTAACAAAAATTATAAATTAAACCCTTGGCAGCGATTATACCAGTGGACAAATGAACAGTAAAAAATATTAAATCGAATAAACTGACCTGTGAAGAAAAATATAGTCAATGAAGATCTACAGGGGAAAACGAAGTGAGCTCAATTCGATAACCTACTTATGGACAAAAACTTAAAGTGGTAGTTATGTAATACGGTCTACTGTTATAAGGTTTACAGCAAATTGCAGTAAGTTCGTAGAATGTAAGTAAGTATACAAAAAAGTAAATCAGATAATTACAATAATATTAGCATGACATTTGCTAACCATGATAACATCATATACGGTAATGAAGAAAGTAAGTATTAATTAATCAAATACCGGTAAGAAACGGTACCATATACGATAATAATAAACGATTAAAAGTCATTTAACGGTAAATTCGATAAAAATAAGGTAAGTAAAATAAGTTATTATAGAGCTTACTTGTATGTCACTTTCATATGGTCATACGGAAGTGGAATTCACTGACAGTGGTTGGTGGCTATTCCCTAACTCACACGGCTACTTGGCTGGCCTCAATTAGAGCTTTACTGCTCCCTGTATAGCTGCACGTTACGCCATGTGGATCTGCATCACTTCGACAAAAGAGGTCTCAAACTGCTTGAAACCTAGAGAAAATCTCTAGATTAGCGACCGGGCGGTATACTTGTAAACTGCAGAGGAGGTAGGACCTCGCCATAGAGCTCGATGGTAATATAAATTTAGTTGTTTTTTATACGTTGCGTTAGTTTTGGTTGGTTTTTGTTGGTTGCGCCCCCGAAGCGAGCGGAGGGCCAAGCTTGAAGTGTTCCAATATTTTAAGACCAAACGTAACGGGGGTGTTATATCTAACATTTATATTACAGTAGTCCTATGGCAGAACCTTATGCGTTTGCAGAATACGTATATGCGACCGGGCGCAGGATGGACCCTAGTTAAATTACAAATAATTGTAACTATCTAAGATAGAAACACAAAGATATAATATATCTTTTGAAAAGGGTAACCTCACTTTACTTAAAATACTTTTACTAGACGATATTGCCGATAATACGAGAAAATATTAATGGCAGAGTGCTTGCCAATTTATCTCATGATAAATTAATAAGAATATTAGACCTGATGGTCAAAACTACAACGATAACATCTCGAATCCGAAAAATCGTCTTTTCTCTACCTACACGTTCATCGCTGGGAAAGTAAGACCACAAGAATAATAAATAATATTCTTATGGTAAGACCACGCTATTGCCAAAAGATATTTTAGACATCCGTCGAGAGAGTGTTCGAAAATGAGGGACGACTACGAACACTTCGGAGTTGTACTCGGCGATACCGGTTGGGTACGTTCCCATAATCCAAAGTATGAAATAATTAGTGCTTTCATTTTTAAGATATAAATTCTAAGTTCAGAATAGGTATGTTAAGTTCTAATGTAAGGCAAAGGGAATATCAACCACATAAATTTAACAGTGAAAGGGAAGAAACTATATCTCTGGGTTTGGTAACATTTACAACGCTACAGTACTCATCCCGCTTTTATACCACAATGTCCATAACGCCCTTAGGCCGGTGGCACATTAGGCCGGAGCGCTGGTCCGCCACCGCCATGGGCGTCCCGCCGCCGCTCCCGCTCAGGGTGTCACCGGGCTTACTTTACGAAGCAACAAATCGCAACTGACGCGTCTACTATTTACTTCTTAACTTGCGTAATAAACTGAAAACGAGGTGGTTGGTATTACCCGTGTGATCGGAATTCGCCGTTTTCAAAATGGATTTTCATGCTCACTTTAGGAATAAATTTTTATAATATATTATTATTATTATTATTATCTCGATTTGCATGCTTTTGGGCATATATAGGTAGGTCCTTTGGGATGACACTTCTGATGTTTCCGATCTTGAAGATTTCCGATGAACTTCCGAACAATTCTCGCAGTCAAAGGCATGACAGCTTTCTGAGTCGGCTTGTAGAGGCTTCAAGTCAGTCCTAACTTCTCGATATTTATCCGCAGGCACAACTCCAGTTGATGAAATTATTATTGGCACTATTTCGATGCGATTCAACAGCCACTGCCTCTTCATTCTGACTTTCAGCTCTCGGTACTTGGAAATCTTGGACGGGTTATTTACGAGTAGGTTTTGTGTATTGGGTACTGACACTTCCACAAAGGTTGGAACCTTGGGGTATTTGTTTACGTGGATGATATCCTGATATCTGTTCTATTATGCATCTGCAAATGGTGAATTATGGTTATACGATCCTAGTAGAGTCGGAAGTCACACTTTCCTAGAACTATGTGTAGATTATCTTTGTAATAAGGAACCCGCTCCAATGAGAAGTCTCAAAATGCTGGCTAGATCCTGATGAATATCCTTGGCAATGTTTATCATGTATATCCTTATATTCCGTTGCAGAAAAAAGTTGATATCCTGCAGTAACGTGTTTTATGAACCGCATCCATATATGCACTTATCGCTCTCTATTCGAGGACTTTTGACAAAGTATCTCAGGTAGTTTCTTCCTGGAACTACCTGATTTTGAATTGCCAATACAAAAATTTCCGTTTTTGAGAACAACCTTCCTGAGGCAAGTTAATAGTTCCACATACACTTGTCGACATGTTCCTGCATAATCTCATTCAGATGCCTCTCATGAAGGCCAACAGGAGGTCAGGTATATCACTATATCTTATCTTAGAAAACGCAAATAATTGATTATCCAGAGTTCAGGATCAGTTTTTTTCACATATCACCACTGAACCATTTTCAAGCGATCATTACAGACACTCAGCAGATCACATAGTGTCGATCCGAAATTCGTGGCATCAACAAAAATCACCAGGTGAGAGCCAAGCTGAACTATTTCAGATGTCAAGGTGATAACAAAAAGCAGATATCCCATAACGATCCCCTGTAGAATGTTAGACTGCAGGAAACCCTCCTCAGAAAAATGGCTCTGTCTTCAACCGAGTAGGTAACAACGCATCCAAATCAGTGCCCAGACAGATCCAGGGATATACTCCTGGACAGATTGCCATCTTCCTATGCCACCAAGACTCTCTCGACAAACTCACAAGACTGCCACCGACCTATATCTAAGGCAACTATGCTGGGAGGCACTAAACAGTTTTTCGGCATAGAAAAGGCTTAAAAAATCAATCAATCTGTAAAAATGCCATGCTTAAAGGAGTTGTTGATAAGGTGGCAGAAAGGAACATCTAACTCCTCTGCACACATCTTTATAAGGTTAGAAGAGGTTTCATCATAACCTGCACTTATTTTGTTCTTATGTCTTGAAGTTATGTTTAACACTTCATACACCGCGACTGGTATCCAAAAGAAAGCTTCGTTATTTAAAGCAATATTGTATGAGAAAGTGTTATGGTTAGATAAATTACCTAATACATTTGGTGCTGCATGGAGGAATACTGTCAAGACCACCTACTATCCGAGACTCAACATCCTCCTTGACAATCTACCACACGCATATTTAGACTTATTGTCACTATTGTTAAAGCGATTGCTATATTGCACTTTGCGAGCCTCCTTTGTGAGTAGTTGTCTATAGTCACGTTTTTCCCTTCCACATGTCTTCACATGCCCATCTTCAACTCGGCTAAGAACCAATTCAGTTTTAATTATCATCTCCTTTTAGCTTCTGCTTCGCCAATACTGATGTTGGGACTAAACTAATCGCATAAACTGAGTCTATGTTGCCCTGCATTATTATACTTTTTATGGTTCGATGCTTTGTTAATTAGAAGTATAATTTATTACCAGAAGCATTAATATTGTTGATGCTTCTTAATTTCCCCTCACATTTAATTTGGATCTTTGTATATAGTCTTCCTGCTACGCAGGCATCCTTCACGGATCCGTTATCTTCAAATTTGAGTAGTACTTTTTGAATGTCTGCCCTAAAATTCGCTCAAGTCTTGCATGTCTGCAACGTCTCTTCCCTCGTCCAGTGCCGAGGCTCTGGACATTCACATTGTAGCAGGGAAGGCGACTCATCAGCTGCACATATAATTGAATGGGGCTCCGACTCTCTTATTATTATTATTATTATTATTATTAGTATTATTATTATTATTACACCTCTACATAATAATAAGAAATCATAAAATTATGAATTAACATAGAATGCCAAAATTGGCAAAATTTATATAAAAAAATAAAACTGATCTTAAACCATGTATAAGTAGATATATTGGTCATGTAGATTGTCTGGATAGGTTCCCCGATTGGCATTATACAATAAGTATTGTATTTTAGTGAAATGTTTAAAATCAGTCGTATGGTCCACAATCTCCTTTTATTACAGCTGTCCTTTAACTCAAGCTGTTGAATCTGCAAATAACAAGGCTAAGTCCTTCGGTTAGACAACGTAATATTATTATTACCCATGTTTATGTGTGTTATAGTTAACGTGGGAATTTCTTGCTTATGCACGGTCGATTGATTTGTGTTGCTAAACTTGCTAGGAAACACTTTCGACAAGGCTATGGAGCAAAAAATCTTGGCCTCCTTCAGTTTTATTAACCGAGCGAGCATGGACTTACTACCAGTATAAAAATGGGTGGTGCTAGGTCATACTTGTAATATGTTCACTTAATATTCAAGTAATGTATAATATCAGGAGGTTTAGCATCCAGGTATTTAATATTACATAACAATTCAGTGGTTGACCTTAGCTTAATAATATTATATTGTGAATAGAATGAACAGTAGTCAATTAAATTATCAATTTAAACGTAAGCAAAATTTGACATTTACAAGCTGTTCAGTCTATGAGTAACAATAGTTGCTATAATTAAATCAGTCTAGATATTTTTAATTTAACCTTCAATAAGATACCGTTAATTTCAATACGCCGCGCCGGGTGTTAAAAAAAGAAAAATAAGGAACCCTATTTTCCAATGAGCATAATAATGGATCTACATATAATAGCAGCAACAACAATAATAGCATTAATGACAGTAATAATAATAAAAACATTTTTTTCCAGGTTCCGTCTCATGGGAATAACTCTCTGGATAATCTCAATCCTCTCGATAACGAACCTCGCAGGAGGACACTCCACCCTGATTGAAAAGAAATTTGATATAGCTTCATACTTAAGACCCCTACCGGAAGATCTCCGTCCTAAAGTTAGGTTGGCCTTGAGAGCAGAAGGAGGAAAGCCGCTGTCAGTGAAGGAATGCGAAAAAGAGGACGATTCAGTGCCATGTCCTCCAAGCAAATATAGGTCGGCCAATGGAGAATGCAATAATGTGAGGCACCCGAGCTGGGGTACAAGAGGAGCACCGTTTTTGAGGCTTGTGGAACCCGATTACGCCGATGGTACGTAATAGAAAATTTACTTTTTTGACACACAAAATACAACATTAGTTAAAATTCATCAATCATTTCAAGAGCTATCAAGCTCTAAATATAGTATTACATCCACAAAACGTAAACAGTTTATTCTTTAGGAACTCATTGGTGTCACCAAAATTCGAGATTACTCTCAGGGTCAGCGGCACGTATATAGGAAGCAAAAGGATGAATATGATATTCAAAAATTTATATCAGCGATTAAAGATTCCGGCGAAAAATTCGTAGATGCCACCTCTAGTAGGTTTTTAACATTTTAAGTCCCTCCCTGGCTTTATATGGTGGAGTAAAACGCCAAAAATGTATTCAAATGTACAAGCTCATTTGAATATTAGAGCCTAAAAAATAAACCACAGGGTTAGCTTTAGATCCTGATATCGCCTTGAAGGGCTGCCAGAGAGAAACATTATACGTCATACCTAGGGCCCCATCCCATACTTATCGGACATAAATTGCCTATAGTATCTATATAGTAGTCTAACGGGGACGTAGTTTTAATAACGACCTTCATCCCAAACTAGTAGTAATACAATTTATTGCAATTACTTTACTCTAAGCTATTATGTCAATGATTAATAAATACGGATACGTCAATGTACTTTCCTTGGTCAAGGACTAAAATTAGATATTATACGTTCGTATTATTAGAATCGGATTATTATAACTGGAGATTTTTTTATAATAATTCAGACCACATTACTTAACGCAATGTTTTCTTCTCTTCTCGCACTCAGTCGTTAATATTTTAATTAATTCTATTGTAATCAAGATGTATTATTACTAAGTACCACGTGATTCTTTGCTAAACTGACCTTGCTACCAGGATTTGAATATCTCAGATGAGTGACCTGTATGTGTTATTTCCTTTTCCTCGGTATTCTGCTTAGCACATTTCGCAGAGAAGAAGATTCTCTGTCTCAAATTTCGGGGAATTTTAAATAATTTTGTAATAATACATTTAATTTGATACGTTCCCTAATATTGTTTATCGTCCTTGGTATTTTCTGTTAATTTATTTATAGCCTCGTTTTGGAATAAAATGGATAGTATGTATATAAGTTGACATCGATAAAGAAGACACGAATATTGAAAGGAAATAAGATAATTTAGAAATAAGTACACACACAACTTGTAAAAACAAAAACAATTCGAGTAACCATTTTTTTAAAGAAATGCGAAGATCAATTTGTCTTTAAGACCTTGTGTGTAAAGGAATGTGAACTTGATAAGCTTAACATTTAGCAGATTTTAAGCGCACTAGTCTGAATTGAGGTCAATGGACATGAAATATGATGCCTTAATTTTATTGTAGATTGTCGAGTATAAATAATCCGACCTTTGAAACATTCCAGTGATGTTTAAAATATCACGTGAAAATTACTGATCTCGAGAATCGGGTTTTCCATCTCCAAGGTGAATAAAGATATTTCGTTTGCTTAAAAGGAATCCTTAATTTAGTCGGTGGACGATAAGTACGTTAGCATTTATATAATTTTTAAATGGACATTGGAAATTCGAACGACTGGCTGACCCAGATTAATAACTACTTATTTTTTACGAAGGACGTATGTGTATATGTTTATTATTCGACTCCTAAGAAAGGGTTTCAAACTCCATCAGTATTAAAGGCGCAATTAACTCCATTTTTTATGCAACTTTTACAATAGAGAATCTCCAGCATTACTTCATCAACCCCCACGGAAATATACATACAAATTATGGGTAGCTGGTCTTTTATAGCAACCTTTTTTTATATGTCCAGCTCATAACTAATAGGTTATGCATGAATTGAGCGAACCACCGAGCTGATCAGTGATCAGTCACATTACTTCCATTCTTTGGCAATTATTGTTACTTGATTCAGGAAATGTTCTTCTTCTTCAAAATTATTTTCTTCTTTTATTACTTCGTCTTGATATTGTAGCGTCAGTCTCCCAACTGCTGGAAATAGGGTCCTTCTAGTTCAAATTGTTTATATTATAGTATTTCCAGATTTTCTTCTTTTCTTTGTTTGCCTATACTTTAGAAGCCTTCTTGTCTATATGTTGTCCTCCCTTCTGGCCACAAGTCCAGTTTACTACCCCTTTCCATGGCTTTTGAATACACTATAGTCGTCTTTTCTTATATTTCGCACCTCTGTAGGTATTAGCACTGTTGTGTACTTTTGCAGGAATCATTTACTTTCCGCTTTAGGTTTATGGGTGTATCTTTATTCTTAAGTATAAATCCCAGTTTCTCAAATTCGGCTGATGGTTGAAATATGCACGATCAAGTTAAATGCCTTTTTTCTTCCAATTCAAGCTTTTCAAGAGCTGATGAGGTGTATACAACTTTTTTGCCCTATAGAGTGCTCCTAGCTTTTGTTCTGCTACCTTGGCGATATTGGTGACATGTTGTTTTCTACGCTGATGCCCAGCAAGCTTATGGATGAGGCCAGAGTCAGTGTTTGTCCTGTCTTTGATAAGTCAGGTCCTGCAGTGTTTGCTTCTTTTGAGAAGACAGCTGCTTGAGTCATCCCTGCGTTAAACTGGACATTATTTTCCTCACCCCATTCCACAATGGCGTTCATATTCTCATTGATGGTAGCGATCTGATTTTCTCGCTCGCGTTGGGACCGAGCAGCGGTCCGCGCCATGAATGTGGATATAAGAGTGCTGTCGTCTGCAAATCTGTAGATAGAATTGTTTGTCCTGTCTGAGAGATCGTTAATAAAGAGCAGGAACAGTGTGGGAGATAATATACACCATTGAGGAACTCCGGCATTGATTTTAAATTCCTTCGAGAAATGTTCATCAATACCAACTCAGATATTCCCTTAAGAAATTGGCAAGTCATAGAAGCAGTGCTGGTGGTAGTCCGTAAGCTGTCAATTTGCTAAAAAATCCGTCTTGCCACGTCAAACTGCCTATAGTTGTTTAATTATAAATTCATTAATTAAAATTATATATAACGATAGGCTATATACGGTAATTAAGGCAAATGATGGCGCTTTCTGCGTAACACGTCTCAACCATGTAGTTGCGTCACCCTTACAAAAAAGGGCTCGGTACGGCTAACTGACGGCGAGATTAGCCAGGTCAGCGTGAAATTCCATCCCATAGAAATAACTCTGCCCCACCTAAAGAATTCTGTTCCACAGAAGGACCATTCACTAGTTTATCACACAACGTTTATTGAGGATATGGTCGATAGTTTTAGAAAATATACAGTCTACTTAATTTGCTTAATACTTCTTCTTCTTAGAGTGCCTATCCGTTCCGGATGTTGGCTATCATGTTGGCTATTCGAACTTTGTTGACAGCAGCGCGGAATAGCTGAGTGGTTGATTGGTTGCACCACGTTCTTAAAATTTTCAACCACGATATTCTCCTTCTGCCCACTCCTCTAGCTCAATATGCCTTGCCTTGGAGGATCTTCTGCAAAAGGACATATCGGCTCTCATTGCGCATTATATGTCCCAGATATTGTAGCTTTCGAGTCTGTATTCAGGACTTCTTTTTCCTTTCCCATCCTTCTCAGCACTTCCGTATTGTCTACTCTCTCGATCCAAGGTATTCGTTGGATTCTTCGGTACAGTCACATTTCAATCAAATGCCTCAAGTTTTTTGGAGGAGGCCTCCGTAAGCGTCCACGATTCGACCCCATAAAAAAGGGTCGAAAACACGTAGCATTGCAATAGGCGAATTTTCGTTGACAGCTGTAAGTCGTGGCTGGTAAAGACTTTTTTCATCCTGATAAATGCTGTTCTGGCTTTTTCAATACCCGTTCTGATCTCCACAGAATGGTCCCAGTTATCATTTACGTTCGTGCCCAAGTATGTATATTTGTTGACTTTTTCTAAAGAAGTTCCGTCTACCAATAAAATACCGCGGGTGTTTTGGTTTTTACTGATTATCATGAACTTTGTTTTGTTGGTGCTTATTTCCAAACCATATTGCCGACTGTAACACTGTCCATTAGGAGTTGTAAGGAAGCTAGGTTGTCTGCAAAAGTAACGGTATTATCTGCATACCTTATGTTATTCAATCGTTCTCCATTTAACAGGATTCCAGCTTCAATATCTTGCAGTGCTTCTCTCATGATGTATTCCGAATACAGATAGAAATTTACAGGAGACAGTATGCATCCCTGCCTTACACCACGTAATATTTGTATCTTTTCCGTTGTCTCTCTGTCTACCTTGACACAAGCCCTCTGATTCCAGTAAAGATTTCTGATGATTTTGAGGTCCTTCCCATTCAAGCCAGCTTTTTGCAGAATTTCCATCATTTTCGTGTGTCGCACCTGATCAAACGCCTTCCTGTAATCCACGAAACATGCGTATACATCGCAGTTTACATCCCTGCATCGCTGAAACAACACCTGGATCGAAAATAGAGCCTCTCTAGTCCCTACAGCACTTCTAAAGCCGAATTGGATCTCAGGTACCTGTTCCTCACATAGTTTAAATATTCTACTGTGAATTATCTTCGGGAACATCTTCAGTAGATGGCTCATCAAGCTTATTGTACGAAACTCGCTACATTTCCTAGCATTAGGCTTTTTGGGGGGATAACAAATTCAGATTTCCGCCATTCCGTGGGTATGACGCCCGTATCATAGATCACATTGAACACTCTTGCAAGCCACCCTAGATTCTTCCCCTCTATCAACTTTAATAGCTCAGCCGAAATTCAATCGGGACCCAAAGCCTTTTGATCTTTAGCATTTTTCAAAGCTGCTTGTACTTCTCCTTCTAAGATTGGGGGACCATCTGTTTTATCAATATTTGGTGGCACCGTTCTCACGTCATCAAACAGTTGTTTAATGTACTCTTCCCAGGTTTGCTTAATTTCCGACTTCTTTACTATAACTCGGCCTTGGTTATCCTTAAGTGCATTAACTGTTCCCGCCATTTCCTTCACCTTCTTGTGCAGATTAAAGCTATCAAATTTGACCTGGCATTAATACTGCAACGACACAATCAGACGGCAGTTAGACCTGAAGGTCAAAAATAGCAATGATAAATTCCGATACAGAAAACGACCTGCTCGCCTCGAGTATTCAGGCGAGGAGGGCTATAAATTTTCTCACCTCTGTTAAGTGGCGCTCCAAACGCATATACCTGTTGATGCTCCGAAAGTAGGGTCGAGAGAAGTAAGGTAGCGAGAGTATCGATAACACAAATCGGTCAGTAAAGGGAGAAAATCGCAATACTGTATTTAATAACATTTACAACGTTACAATTTTTAATATAGGGATTCGTTTTGTGTCTAGGTTTGCATTAAATTTATTTGCATTTTTGTTCTATCAAAGATGACTTTAAGGAACCTTGTATTTCTGAAGTTTATTCTGGCATTATTTAGCGATTTCATAATTGCCCACTGCACAGTGCGCGATAGATCAAAAACTAATATTGCATTAAATGTTTTTCTATGTGTCAAGAGGCGCAGAATCTGAATATAAAACATCCTCTTCTACAGATCGGCTAGTTAGAAGAATCTTAGTGAGGAGCTTACAAGTGTATTATTATACCAACAGAGTGGTAGCTTTCTTGGATAGCAGTATATATTATCTTATTTTCAGGATTCTGTTATTGTATAGACACAAATTATGGGTAATTTGTGATATAGCTAGCTTTATTTGTCGCATTTTTATTTTATTCACAGCTTCCTGTCGACTTTCTCTCCTCTACTTATAAGTTCAATCCTATGAGAAATATTATTATCATTTTCCTGTTGTTGGAAGGAAATTTTCCTTGTCATAATCTGGATACTAGAAGTGATCCTTTCGCCAAGTGATCTATCGGAATAAGCTTGCATTTTAGTATTCCTGGGAATTGGTATTGGTTCTTTTCAGTTGCAAGTAGTAATGTCGCCGATACGAAATATTATCGTCTCGGGGTCTTTCGACGAAACCAGATAATGGCGGTACTGAACAGATAAGTCACCAGAACAAGTTTGCAATAATCGAATCACAGAGTAACAGTGTCTTCAGTTAAGAGAAAGTTTTTGTGTTTGGAAGAAATTATATTAGTGATAGAGTCATCTGGGAAAAAAATTGTACCGTCGAAGAATTACAAATAAGAAAGTTTTAAGTTGGTGATATTTAAAAAAAAAAGGACGAATTAAGATGTTTGTATAGTGAAAATGAAAATCTGTAAAAATAAAAAAGCATTAAAAGAGTAAAAACATTTCATTATTTGTACCAATAAAGCTAGAATCTTTTTGAATCTTAGAGTTTCCAATGGTTTGCTCAAGGCATGACATTCAATTTAGAGTAATATCTGGAGAAGCTGCAAACGTAAACCTTGACGAAGTTTCAGAGTGTAAAAGAAAACTGTCAAGTTTAATAACCGGCAATTAACCTTGAGTTTTACCAAATAAAACTTTTACATTCCGCAAGGAAAAGTGCACTGGAGGTAAACGTGCTAAACAAAGACTGACTGACAGTATTTTTGTGTGCAAACCTAAATGAGGAAACAGGAAGACTTGTGATTGGTAAAACTAAAAATCCGCGATAATTTAAATGTTCTCATGTTGATAAGCTGCCGATCGACTGTTACTAGAGCCAGAAGGTCTGGGTAGCCAGAGATATCATGGTTGGTAGATTGGCTGCACAAATTATCTTGTTCTTACTAGACGACGCAACATCCCACCTGGATATTCAGTTAACCAAAATATCCTTACTTTTTTGCCACCCATACCATGCAGATTGTCAACCGCTAGACCAAGGAATAATAAATAACATTAAAACCCTATAGAGAAAATATTTAATGAGAAGAATGTTCTTTATCAACGGCTGAATTGGAGAAGCCCATTTTGATTGCTAACGCCTGGAATAATGTTCAAGCAAAAACAATTGAAAGGTGATTAATTAGATTCATTTAAAAAAAGACAGTGATGTGGAAGAAACTGAGAAAATTCCATAACTAGAGGACTTAGAAGACGATTTACCATTATAAGCATTTTGCAAAGTTATGAACTACGTGAAAATCGATGCGGGCCTATTCACGGAAAATTCTTAAGTAAACTTAGCTAGTTGTGTTAGATAACGAAAATGAATAGATGTCCAAGAGGTCTGCCACTAAGAGCGACTATGAATTAGAACTTACTACAACTGTTAGCAATATAAGTGTTGCTTACCAAAAATTAAGATACCTAGAATCATTTTTAATATCTAAAGGTAATAATGTTCAAAAGAAAAACAAACTAAAGTTGATGATTTAAGTAGTGATTATGTACCGTGCGTTCAATTGATCTTGATAACATTTTGATTCGTTGTAACTTTTTTATTTGTAAAGATATCAAGGTAAACAAAAAAACAAAATGTAGGATTGGCGGCCAAGTTTTTTTCTAAGTTACATATAAAACAAAACACTAACAATTTTCTGACATATAAGCCTACTTTATATTTTTTATATGGGACACCCAGTATATTACTACATTTTCGGATAAAAATTATACATACGTTTAATACATATTTCAAAAAATGCTAATTTACAAATAGAGGAATTTTGGTTTATTCAAACCATACACCCTATATAAGGTGTGCAATTTAAGTGATATCACTATGGCTATCTTCGAATTCGCTGACAAAGGAAATTTATTTTTCTAAAGCTTTTAATTATTTCAAAAATATTGCTTTCCATAAAAGTTTTTTTTTTCCTTCTTTATAGAAAGGCGTTCTAGAATTTTTATATGATGCTCTACAAAAATATATTTTTTAAATAAACCCGATTTTTTTAAATTTTTTGGAATTAATTTTTACGACCATCCACTGATATTTCTAAACGTTCTGATATAACATATCCATTTTAAGTTTTATTTCCTATTAAGTACATTTGAAAAACACCAGTTGAGCCAAGGGACTTTTTAACTATCTTTCGTAATAGTGTAAGTGCCCAGCGACATAAAGCTGCATTTATGAATACTGTCTTGGAAATTTTTGTGTGGCTTAATTGCGGCTAGTCTACCACCTTTTCCCTTTATGAAAACTTTCGTAGTGGGGGCGTTTGCTTTCCAGTTCTTCCGAAAGCGACCATTTCGCGTAGTGCAAAAAATGTATGGATACTGTTTTTATTTTTAATGTAATCGCGAGGCAAGTTTATGAAACGCGCGAAAAAAAAAGTGTC
>MU185091.1:105428-122856 GCA_016904865.1 Pissodes strobi
TTCTTGACTTGTAAAGTCGATTATATATCCGGGATCTTGAATGTCAGTATCGAGAATGTTTTTAAAGAATTATTATTTCATTCTTCGGGCAAAATATGATTATAGTTTTAGAAGGAGCTGCTTTCATTTTGACTTTAATAAATTTCCAAATAATTATAACTTAAGATATTTATGTTTTTTAGTTAGTTTTTGTATAAAATTATGCAACGCAACTAAACAAGTTCTGTTTATTTTTGGTCACTCATATTTCAAATAATGAAAAAGTATATTATCCAGTTCCTGTATTTACGTTAAAACAACAACAATCTGGTTCTTTTAAAAAGCACGAGAGGGACTTCGGGGGATATAATGAATTCTGGGTGTTGGCGTTGGTTTTCGAATATATGAAAAAAATATAAAAAGAAACATATAGGGTAAAAATATGAATGTTCTCTTACTAATGGAGAGATCCAGTCAGCATTCAAAGTAATATTTAAAGCCTTGAAAATATGTCAATAATATTTACTTAGCCGTATCTTTAGAAACACATACTAGTTTGTTGAATATACAAAGTGGCCAAACGAAAACTTCGCAATTTGATTTTCAGTATTTAAAATGAACATGTGAAAAAATTATTAAACTCGTCGATCTTTTATTCGAGGGGAAATATGTTATACCTTATTTTTCTATGCAGCTACAACCCCTTACTTGTTAATTTTTAGTAATATCAAAATGGTTAATTTTATGATAGAAAGCGTAGAAATGATAAATTTTATCTCCGGAATATAAAAGTCAATAATTAGATGAATACTTTCAATTTGACCAAATTGAGATCACGGTATATTGGAAATATCTTATGTTAAATTCCTATACTGAATAAAATAATTAAAACGTTTTAATTTATTTGTGTTTTGTACAATTTTTAAAATATTTCAAGAGATACATTAGTAACAACATAACAAGTGCAAGTATGGTTTATTTATATCCAAACTTGTGAATTTTAAAACGGAAACTTTTCATATTTATAAAATGTGAACCACCACTCTCCATTCTTCCCAAATTTCTGACAGAAATGGTTTTGTAACAACGTCTTGTATTTACAACACTTTAATATCTACGTTGTCGTTTTATTCATTTTTTTCAATATTAGTTTTTTAAGTAACTTTATCCAGTTATTTTTCTTGATCTGCGGAGTTCTCTTTTTTCCGGTTCTAGTTTTTTCTTTGTGATCTTTCTTTTCCTCGGCATTTTTCTCGGGTCTGGTTAAATTCCTTTTCACTTGTTTATTTTGTGTCAAACTTATTTTTCTTAACTTTCCTTTATATTTTAATTTCAGATCTTCTCTGAGAGAAGTTATGGTAGAAATGCCAGTTTTCAGTGCCGGTTTGAATATGTTTTCGTTGTGGAAGAGGCAGTGATTCACAGTCTTCCGAGGCGTCACTATTTTAGGTTCTTTTTTTGTTTCGTGGTTGTCTAGTGCAAAGTTCTCCTGGTGTGGAATCTGTGTACTTAATGGGCAATATAGACGCCTTTACGGGTAATAACAACCACCTCACCACAGTAACACCGACCGAGGTGGCTGGCATTAAATCCCAACCAACTCTTTGCTTGTCACTACACACCACCCCCCATTAATAAAAATGAATTACTTTAGCAGTACTGTAACGCGATTAGTGAATTGCTTAGCAACTGGTCTATATACCTGGTTCACTCAGCGGTGTTAATATTTATAAGGGTAGTAAAATTTATAAAAATACTCTATCTAACAATATTGAGAAACCTGTTAAGAAATTGCATAAACTCGACTTGACCTTGACTCACAGCATACCAAAATAAACATCACAGATCCTAATTAAGCTATTTATTTAAATATTAAATATATTCTCAGACATAACGTGCACAATTGAAAATTAATTAGGTTTGAAACCTAATTGTGATTATTGTATTATGATATTAAAATAAGAATAAGATTCTTTAAAATAATTATCACCCAAATTATAAGCATTAACCCTCAATCTTAAGTTCTAAATCAATATTAAGCCTAGTTCCTTTTTTATGTTCTTAACTAAAATCTGAAATTCTGACAACGTAGCGGATAGTCGTTCTGTGACTAAATGAAACACCCTAAATAAAGATGAATCCCCTACCTAAAAACAATTATAAATTAATCCCTTGGCGGCGATAATACCAGTGGGGAAATAAATAGTCAAAAAATATTAAATCAAATAAACTGACCTGTGAAGAAAAATATAGTCAATGAAGATCTACAGGGGAAAACGAAGTGAGCTCAATTCGGTAACTTGCTTATGGAGCAAAACTTAAAGTGGTAGTTATGTAAGACGGTCTACTGCCATAAGGTTTATAGCAAATTGCAGTAAGTTCGTCATAGGATTTAAGTAAGTTGTATTAATATAAAAAGTAAATCAGATAATTACAATAATATTAGCATGACATTTGCTAAGCATGATAATATCATATACGGTAATGAAGAAAGTGGGTATTAATTAATCAAATAATGGTAAGAAACGGTAACAGATACGATAAAAGATAATAAATGATTAAAAGTCATTTAGCGGTAAGTTCGATAAAAATAAGAAAAGTAAAATAAGTAATTATAGAGCTTACTTGTATGTCATTTTCATATGATCATATGGAAGTGGAATTCACTGACCGTGATTGGTGGCTATTCCCTAACTCACAAGGCTATTTCGATGGCCTCAATTAGAGCTTTACTGATCCCTGTAAAGCTGCACGTCACGCCATATGGGTCAGCATCACATCGACAAAAGCGGTCTCAAACTGCTAAAAACCTGGAGAAAATCTCTAGATTAAACTGCAGGGGAGGTAGGATCTCGCCATAGCGCTCGATGGTAATATAAATGTAGTTGTTTTTCCATGTGTTGCGTTAGTTTTTGATGGTTTTTGTTGGTTGCGCCCCCGAACCGACCGGAGGGCCAGGCATGAAGTGTTCAAATATTTGAAGACAAAACGTAACGGGGTTGTTATATCTAACATGTATATTACAGTCGCCCTATGGCAGAGCTTTATGCGTCTGCAGAATACGTATATGCGACCAGGCGGAGGATGGACTCTAGTTAAATTACAAATAATTGTAACTATCTAAGATAGAAACACAAAGATATAACATATCTTCTGAAAAGGGTAACCCCACTTTACATAAAATACTTTGACTAGACGATATTGCCGATAATACGAGAAAATATTAATGGCAGAGTGCTTGCCAATTTATCTCATGATAAATTAATAGACCTGATGGTCAAAACTACAACGATAACATCTTGATTTCTCTACCTACACGTTCATCGCTGGGAAAGTAAGACCACGCTTATTGCCAAAAGATATTTTAGACATCCGTCAAGAGAGTGTTCGAAAATGAGGGACGACTACGAACACTTCGGAGTTGTACCCGGCGATACCGGTTGGGTACGTTCCCATAATCCACAGTATGAAATAATTAGTGCTTTCAATTTTAAGATATAAATTCTAAGTTTAGAACAGGTATGTTAAGTTCTAATGTAAGGCAAAGGGAATATCAACCACATAAATCTACCAGTGAAAGGGAAGAAACTATATCTCTGTACTCATCCCACTTTTATACCACAATGTCCATAACGCCCTTAGGCCGGTGGCACATTAGGCCGGAGCGCTGGCGGGACGCCGCTGGTGATGGCGGGCCGCAAACACCCAAAACAAGAACTTAAAGCGAACGAGGCACACAAGCCCGTCAGCGGCGACGGCATCGCTTCGATGAGAACCCAGAAACGCCTTTTCCTCGGGTGATCTAGCAGTCTACCTATTTCTGCCACACTAATGATTATTGCTTTTCTTCTTCTTTCTGCACATAACATTTCCTGCCGGCTCCATGACATAATGTAGTTTCACGTTTCAAACAAAATCACGTTGATCGCTACCCGTCCGTCGTCGAAAACCGCTCTGGTGTATCTTGACTGATGGCGGGGTGGGTCCGCACCGCCAGGGGCGTCCCGTCACCGCTCCCGCCTAGGGTGTCACCGGACTTACTTTAGGGCACAATTTTGATTTTTCAAATACCACGATATTGGGGAAGGAGGCTAATTTAAAGAAAAGATTGTTTTTGGAAATGGCATACATCCAAAAACACCCATACACAGTTAATTTAAATACTGATACCCAAAATTTAAATATTGTCTATAACAACCTCATAAAAACGTTTTAATTGTCCTAATTTGCGAACGGTCCATCTCCTGCTACCAATATTATCGATTTTTTCCTTCACTAACCTGCTGTATTTATTAAATTTAGTAAGCCTTGAACGTACCTGAGCAACTGCTGTCGGTGTTTGTTATTGTTTTTTTGTGTACGTGTTGTGATCCCTATGGGTTCAACAAGGCATTTCATTTATGCCCAACTCTAGGTTGCTGGGTGAGTTTGTTTAACGGTCTTCCTTTTTCTTTTCAATTTCAGTTTTTTCATGTTTTACCCATCAATTAAATGACTCAAACGTGTTCTATAGGTATACCTCATAATTCTGTACAACCTAGTTAGTTTTTAATTTCACAAATAATCAATACTTAATGTATCAGGCCCGATCACGATAACTAAACAATTTTTTTTTTCTCTCTTATTGCAGCCCTGATGATGGCACAAACTAGTGCCGAAACGTTGGCCATTTAGTAACAATAATTTAATAAAACGGTCCAAAAAGCTGAAAAAACCTCCTTTTCTAATTTACGAAGCAACAAATCGCAACTGACGCGTCTACTATTTACTTCTTAACTTGCGTAATAAACTGAAAACGAGGTGGTTGGTATTACCCGTGTGATCGGAATTCGCCGTTTTCAAAATGGATTTTTATGCTCACTTTAGAAATCAATTTTTATAATATATTATTATTATTATCTCGATTTGCATGCTTTTCAGCATTTATAGGTCCTTTGGTATGACACTTCTGATGTTTCCGATCTTGAAGGCTTCCGATGAACTTCCGATCAATTCTCGCAGTCTAAGTCATGTCAGCTTTCTGAATCGGCTTTAGAGGCTTTAAGTCAGTCCTAACTTCTCGATATTTATCCGCAGGCTTTTCGGCACAACTCCAGTTGATGGAATTATTATTGGGACTATTTCGATGCGATTCAACTGCCGCTGCCTCTTCATTCTGACTTCCAGCTCTCGGTACTTGAAAATCTTGGAAGGGTTATTTACGAGTAGGTTTTGTATATTGGGTACTGACACTTGCAAGGTTGCAACCTTGGGGGATTTATTTACGTGGATGATATCCTGATATCTGGTCTATTATGCATCTCCAAATGCTGAATTATGGTTGTACGATCCTAATAGAGTCGGAAGTCACACTTTCCTAGAACTATTTGTAGATTATATTTTTAATAAGGAACCCGCGCCAATGAGAAGTCTCAGAATGCTGGCTAGACCCTGATGAATAACCTTGTCAATGTTTATCATGTCTATCCTTATATTCCGTTGCAGAAAAAAGTTGACATCCTGCAGTAACGTGTTTTATAGACCCCTTTGTTTTGCATCCATATATGCACTTATCGCTCTCTATTCAAGGATTTTTGACGAAGTATCTCAGGTAGTTTCTTCTTGGAACTACCTGATTTTGAATTGCCAATACAAAAATTTCTGTTTTTGGGAAAAACCTTCCTGAGGCAAGCTAATACTTCAATATACACTTGTCGACATGTTCCTGCATAATCTCATTCTGATGCCTCTCATGAAGACCAACAGGAGGTCAGGTATATCGCTATGTCTTATGTTAGAAAACAGAAATAGTTGATTATCAGAGTTCAGGATCAGTTTTTTTCACATATCACCATTGAACAATTTTCAAACGATCATTACAGACACTCAGCAGATCACATAGGGTCGATCCGAAATTCGTGGCATCAACAAAAATCACCAGGTGAGAGCCAAGCTGAAGTATTTCAGATGTCAAGGTAATAACAAAAAATAGAAAGAGCAGGTGTCCCATAACGATCCTCTGTAGAATGTCCGACTGCAGGAAACCCTCCTCAGAAAAATGCCTCTGTCTTCAACCGAGTAGGTAACAATGCATCCAAATCAGTGCCCAGACAGATCCAGAGATATACTCCTGGACAGATTGCCATCTTCCTATGCCACCAAGGCTCTCTCGACAAACTCACAAAGAGCAGTCTCCACCGACCCATATCTAACGTAACTATGCTGGGAGTCACTAAACAGTTTTTCGGCATAGACAAAGCTTAAAAATCAATCAACTGCACATTGATACTTCAAATAATTTTGAAAAAGTTTAAATCAAATTTATCGGTCTGTAAAAATGCCATGCTTAAAGGAGTTGTTGATAAGGTGGCAGAAAAGAACAGCTAACTCTTCTGCACATGTCTTCATAAGGTTAGAGAGATTTCATCATAACCTGCACTTATTTTGTTCTTATGTCTTGAAGTTATGTTTAACATTTCATACACCGCGACTGGTATCAAAAGAAAGATTTGTTATTTAAAGCAATATTGTATGAGAAAGTGTTATGGTTAGATAAATTACCCAATACATTTGGTGCTGCATGAGTGACGAAGTTTATTATTACGAATACTGTCAAGACCACCTGCTATCCGAGACTCAACATCTTCCATAACAATCTACCACACGCATATTTAGACTTGTCACTATTGTTGAAGCGATTGCTATATTGCACTTTGCGAGCCTCCTTTGCTAGTAGTTGACTATATTCACGTTTTTCCCTTTCATATGCCTTCACATGCCCATCCTCAACTCTGCTAAGAACCAATTCGGTTTTAATTATCATCTCCTTTTACCTTCTGGTTCGCCAAAACTGATGTTGGGACTAAACTAATCCCATAAACTGAGTCTATGTTGCCCTTCATTATTATATTTTTTATGGTTCGATGCTTTGTTAATTAGAAGTATAATTTATTACCAGAAGCATTAATATTATTGATGCTTCTTAATTTCCCCTCACATTTAATTTGGATCTTTGTATAAAGTCTTCCTGCTACGCAGGCATCTTTCACGGATCCATTGTCTTCAAATTTGAGTAGTACTTTTTGAATGTCTGCCCTAAAATCCGCTCAATTCTTGCATGTCTGCAACGTCTCTTCCCTCGTCCAGTGGTGAGGCTCAGGACATTCGCATTGGTGTCAGGGGAGGCGACTCATCAGCGGCAAATATAATTGAATGGGCCTCCGACTCTATTATTACTATTATCATTATTATTAATATTATTATTATTATTATTATTATTATTATTATTATTATTATTACACCTCTACATAATAATAAGAGATCACAAAATAATCCTAATAATAATAATAATCCTTTTATTATTACAGCTGTGCTTTAACTCAAGCTGTTGAATCTGAAATAACAAGGCTAAGTCCTTCGGTTAGACAACGTAATATTATCATTACCCATGTTTATGTGTGTTATAGTTAACGTGGGAATTTATTGCTTCTGCACGGTCGATTGATTTGTGTTGCTAAAGTTGCTAGGAAACACTTTCGACAAGGCTATGGAGCAAAAAATCTTCGCCTCCTTCAGTTTTATTAACCGAGCGAGCATGGACTTACTACCAGTATAAAAATGGGTGGTGCTAGGTCATACTTGTAATATGTTCACTTAATATTCAAGTAATGTATAATATCAGGAGGTTTAGCATCCAGGTATTTAATATTACATAACAATTCAGTGGTTGACCTTAGCTTAATAATATTATATTGTGAATAGAATGAACAGTAGTCAATTAAATTATTAATTTAAACGTAAGCAAAATTTGACATTTACAAGCTGTTCAGTCTATGAGTAACAATAGTTGCTATAATTAAAGCAGGCTAGATATTTTTCATTTAACCTTCAATAAGATACCGTTAATTTCAATACGCCGCGCCGGGTGTTAAAAAAGGAAAATAAGGAACCCTATTTTTCAATAAGCATAATAATGGATCTACATATAATAATAGCAGCAACAACAATAATAGCATTAATGATAGTAATAGTAATAAAAAAAATTTTTTTCCAGGTTCCGTCTCATGGGGATAACTCTCTGGATAATCTCAATCCTCTCGATAACGAACCTCGCAGGAGGACACTCCACCCTGATTGAAAACAAATTTGATATAGCTTCATACTTACGACCCCTACCGGAAGATCTCCGTCCGAAAGTTAGGTTGGCCTTGAGAGCAGAAGGAGGAAAGCCGCTGTCAGTGAAGGAATGCGAAAAAGAGGACGATTCAGTGCCATGTCCTCCAAGCAAATATAGGTCGGCCAATGGAGAATGCAATAATGTGAGGCACCCGAGCTGGGGTACAAGAGGAGCACCGTTTTTGAGGCTTGTGGAACCCGATTATGCCGATGGTACGTAATACAAAATTTACTTTTTTGACACACAAAATACAACATTAGTTAAAATTCATCAATCATTTCAAGAGCTATCAAGCTCTAAATATAGCATTACATCCACAAAACGTAAACAGTTTATTCTTTACGAACTCATTGGCGTCACCAAAATTCGAGATTCCTCTCAGTTGTATCGGCACGTATATAGGAAGCAAAATGATTAATATGATATTCAAAAACTTATATCAGAGATTAAAGATTCCGGCGAAAAATTCTTCAGCACCTCTAGTAGGTTTTTAACATTTTAAGTCCATCCCTGGCTTTATATGGTGGAGTAAAACGTCAAAAATGTATTAAAATGTACAAGCTCATTTGAATATTAGAGCCTAAAAAATAAACCACAGGGTTAGCTTTAGATCCTGATATCTCCTTGAAGGGCTACCAGAGAGAAACATTATACGTCATACCTAGGGCCTCATCCCATACTTATCGGACATAAATTGCCTATAGTACCTATATAGTAGTCTAACGGGGACGTAGTTTTAATAACGACCTTCATCCCAAACTAGTAGTAATACAATTTATTGCAATTACTTTACTCTAAGCTATTATGTCAATGATTAATAAATACGGATACGTCAATGTACTTTCCTTGGTCAAGGACTAAAATTAGATATTATACGTTCGTATTATTAAAATCGGATTATTATAACTGGAGATTTTTTATAATAATTCAGACCACATTACTTAACGCAATGTTTTCTTCTCGCAGTGCAAGCACTCAGTCGTTAATATTTTAATTAATTCTATTGTAATCAAGATGTATTATTAGTAAGAACCACGTTATTCTTTGCTAAACTGACCTTGCTACCAGGATTTGAATATCTCAGATGAGTGACCTGTATGTGTTATTTCCTTTTCCTCGGTATACTGCTTAGCACATTTCGCAGAGAAGAAGATTCTCTGTCTCAAATTTCGGGGAATTTTAAATAATTTTGTAATAATACATTTAATTTGTTACGTTCCCTAATACTGTTTATCGTCCTTGGTATTTTCCGTTAATTTATTTATAGCCTCGCTTTGGAATAAAATGGATAGTATGTATATAAGTTGATATCGATAGAGAAGAAACGAATATTGAAAGGAAATAAGATAATTTAGAAATAAGTACACACACAACTTGTAAAAACAAAAACAATTAGAGTAACCATTTTTTTAAAGAAATGCGAAGATCAATTTGTCTTTAAGACCTTGTGTGTAAAGGAATGTGAACTTGATAAGCTTAACATTTAGCAGATTTTAAGCGCACTAGTCTGAATTGAGGTCAATGGACATGAAATATGATGCCTTAATTTTATTGTAGATTGTCAAGTATAAATAATCCGACCTTTGAAACATTCCAGTGATGTTTAAAATATCACGTGAAAATTACTGATCTCGAGAATCGGGTTTTCCATCTCCAAGGTGAATAAAGATATTTCGTTTGCTTAAAAGGAATCCTTAATTTAGTCGGTGGACGATAAGTACGTTAGCATTTATACAATTTTTAAATGGACATTGGAAATTCGAACGACTGGCTGACCCAGATTAATAACTACTTATTTTTTACGAAGGACGTATGTTTATATGTTTATTATTCGACTCCTAATAAAGGGTTTCAAACTCCATCACTATTAAAGGCGCAATTAACTCCATTTTTTATGCAACTTTTATAATAGAGAATCTCCAGCATTACTTCATCATCCCCCACGGAAATATACGTACAAATTATGGGTAGCTGGTCTTTTATAGCAACTTTTTTTATATGTCCAGCTCATAACTAATAGGTTGTGCATGAATTGAGCGAACCACCGAGCTGATCAGTGATCAGATCAGCCACATTACGTCCATGCTTTCGCAATTATTGTTAATTGATTCAGGAAACTTTCTTCTTCTTCAAAATTATTTTCTTTCTTTATTACTTCGTCTTGATATTGTAGCGTCAGTCTCCCAACTGCTGGAAATAGGGTCCTTCTAGTCTCTTCAAATTGTTTATATTACAGTATTTCCAGATTTTCTTCTTTTCTTTGTTTGCCTATACTTTAGAAGCCTTCTTGTCTATATGTTGTCCTCTCTTCTGGCCAGAAGTCCAGTTTACTACCCCTTTCCATGGCTTTTGAATACACTATAGTCGTCTTTTCTTATATTTCGCACCTCTGTAGGTATTAGCACTGTAGTGTACTTTTGCAAGAATCATACACTTTCCGCTTTAGGTTTATGGGTGTATCATTATTCTTAGGTATAAATCCCAGTTTCTCAAATTCGGCTGATGGTTGAAATATGCACGATGAAGTTAAATGCCTTTTTTCTTCCAATTCAAGCTTTTCAATACGTTCTCTTATAATAGTGTAAACAACTTTAGCGAATTGTATCACCGTGTCTAACTCCATTTTGTAACCAGCCTTAAGAGTTGGGTGCCAAATATGTAACCTTATTTACTAATAATTGTTCATGAGGCGGTTCATATGCCAGGTTTACTCAGCGGATTATTTTTTTTTAAAGGTGTTGGTCTATGTCTTGGCAGTTAGAGTAGGGCGTCACATTTTTTTTTACAAGAAATTTATCAATGATATTATCGAACCTTGAAAAGAGGGAAATACCATTTAGGAAAATACACTGTAAAAGAATGGCGATGATTACACAGATTAGTTGTTATTTTGACTGCAATTTATCAAAATGAACATCAAGATTGCAAACAACATATTTATTTAAAAATGTACACTTACACCAATTCTTTCAGGAGAATTAATCCTATCTCAAATCAATTTGAGGTTAAGGTTATGCTCTTAAACTAGTAAGAAGATCCTCTTGTAAGGTATCTCACCGATATTACAAGAATAATAAATCAAAGCAACATAAGATATTACTTGTTAAACTATACCTTGTAACCTTAATATTGCCCAAATCTTAATGTATAGGTATAGCCAGTAAATATAGCAGGTATAATATTGTTGATTGTTAACCAAACTTAACCTAAATGAATCCCGTGGCAGCGACAATATCAGTAGACCAACAAACAGTCCTCAATAATACCAAATCAATAAAATAACCAGTGAGGTAAATATGTACCGCCGTTAAATAGGTACACGAAACGCGCTCAAGTCGATGCCGATATCAAGGTGACAAATTAAATTATTAAGTTTCAGTTCATGAACTTTACAGTCAAATACAGTAAAAATTAACTCAATCAGCGGACAAAATGAATTCTCTAATTAACTAAAGATTAAATTTTCTTTTTTATGTTCGGTACACACGCAAAAAGAAAATCCTATGCCACTCAACGAGTGGTGCGTGTGCGGAGAAGATGGTGAACGTTGGACTTGAAGCGCTGTAGGTTGTAGTTTTCGGGAAAGACGTTATTCGGAAGTCCATTCCAGAGCGAGGCAGTTCTCCAGACAAAGGGGTCCCGCAATAGGGACGTTCTAGGTGATCGCAACTGAATCGTATGTTGATGAGCAGCTTGTGTTTGACGGGTGTTACTGTTTGGCACAACACTGGGTGGAATCATAAGTGCCAGCTCGTTCAAACACATTCCGTAGTACTATCGATAGTAAAGAGATAGGTTCGCCACTTTTCTTCGATGTTTAAGGTTCTTTAGTCAACCTGGGTCTATCATCTACAACTATTCTACAAGTTTCCTCTGTATGGAGTCCAATATTTTGAGCAAGTGTTTGGGTGCCGAGCTCCACACATGGGAACAGTATTTCAGAGATGGTCTTATTTGAGCCTTATATAGCAGCAAGAGCTGATGAGGTGTATACAACTTTTTTGCTCTATAGAGTGCTCCTAGCTTTTGTTCTGCTACCTTGGCGATATTGGTGACATGTTGTTTTCTACGCTGATGCCCAGTAAGCTTATGGATGAGGCCAGAGTCAGTGTTTGTCCTGTCTTTGATAAGTCAGGTCCTGCAGTGTTTGCTTCTTTTGAGAAGACAGCTGCTTGAGTCATCCCTGCGTTAAACTGGACATTATTTTTCTCACCCCATTCCACAATGGTGTTCATATTATCATTGATGGTAGCAATCTAATTTTCTCGCTCGCGTTGGGAACGAGCAGCGGTCGTTGGGGACCGCGACATGAATGTGGATATAAGAGTGCTTTCGTCTGCAAAGCTGTAGATAGAATTGTTTGTCCTGTCTAAGAGCTGGTTAATAAAGAGCAGGAACAGTGTGAGAGATAATATACACCATTGAGGAACTCCGGCATTGATTTTAAATTCCTCCGAGAGATGTTCATCAATTCCAACTCAGATGTTCCCTTAAGATATTGGCAAGTCATAGAAGCAGTGCTGGTGGTAGTTTGCATGCTGTCAATTTGCTTAACTATCCGTCATGCCACGTCAAACGGCCTACAGTTGTTTAATTATAAATTCATTAATTTTAATTATATATAACAATAGGTTATATACGGCAATTAAGGCAAATGATGCCGCTTTCTGCGTAGCACGTCTCAACCATGTGGTTGCGTCACCCTGACAAAAAAGGGCTCGGTACGGCTAACTGACGGCGAGATTAGCCAGGTCAGCGTGAAATTCCATCCCATATAAATAACTCTGCCCCACCTAAGGAATTCTGTTCCACAGAAGGACCATTCACTAGTTCATCACACAACGTTTATTGAGGATATTGTTGATAATTTTAGAAAATATACATTCTACTTAATTTGCTTAATAATTCTTCACTTAGAGTGCCTATCCGTTCCGGATGTTGGCTATCGTGTTGGCTATTCGAACTTTGTTGACAGCAGCGCGGAATAGCTGAGTGGTCGATTGGTTGAACCACGTTCTTGAATTTTTCAACCACGACATTCTCCTTCTGCCCACTCCTTTAGCTCCATATACCTTGCCTTAGAGGATCTTCTGCAAAAGGACATATCGGCTCTCATTGCGCATTATATATCCCAGATATTGTCGCTTTCGAGTCTTAACTGTATTCAGGACTTCTTTTTCCTTTCCCATCCTTCTCAGCACTTCCGTATTGGCTATTCTCTCTGTCCAAGCTATTCGTTGTGTTCTTCGGTACAGCCATTTCAAATGCCTCAAGTTTTTTGGAGGAGGCCCCGGTAAGCGTCCACGATTCGACCCCATAAAAAAGGGTCGAAAACACGTAGCATCGTAATAGGCGAATTTTCGTTGACAGCTGTAAGTCGTGGCTGGTAAAGACTTTTTCATCCTGATAAATGCTGTTCTGGCTTTTTCAATACGCGTTCTGATCACCACAGAATGGTCCCAGTTATCATTTACGTTCGTGTCCAAGTCTGTATATTTGTTGACTTTTTCTAAAGGAGTTTCGTTTACCAATAATATACCGCGGGTGTTTTGGTTTTTTACTGATTATCATGAGCTTTGCTTTGTTGGTGTTTATTTCCAAACCATATTGTCGACTGTATGATGTAACACTGTCCATTTGGAGTTGTAAGGAAGCTAGGTTGTCTGCAAAAGTAACGGTATTATCTGCATATTTTATGTTATTCAATCGTTCTCCATTTAACAGGATTCCAGCTTCAATATCTTGCAGGGCTTCTCTGATGATGTATTCCGAGTACAGATTGAAAATTACAGGAGACAGTATGCATCCCTGCCTTACACTACGTAATATTTGTATTTTTTCCGTTGTCTCTCTGTCTACCTTGACACAAGCACTCTGATTCCAGTAAAGATTTCTGATGATTTTGAGGTCCTTCCTATCCAAGCCAGCTTTTTGCAGAATTTACATCATTTTCGTGTGTCTCACCTGATCAAACGCCTTCCTGTAATCCACGAAACATGCGTATACATCGCTGTTTACATCCCTGCATCGCTGAAACAACACCTGGAACGAAAATAGAGCCTCTCTAGTCCCTACAGCACTTCTAAAACCGAATTGGGTCTCAGATATCTGTTCCTCACATAGTTTAAATATTCTACTGTGAATTATCTTCAGGAATATCTTCAGTAGATGGCTCATCAAGCTTATTGTACGAAACTCGCTACATTTCCTAGCATTAGGCATTTTGGGGAGGGTAACAAATTCAGATTTCAGCCATTCCGTGGGTATGACGCCCGTATCATAGATCACATTGAACACCCTTGCAAGCCACCTTAGATTCTTTTCCTCGATCAACTTTAATAGCTCAGCCGAAATTCTATCGGGACCCAAAGCCTTTTGATCTTTAGCATTTTTGAAAGCTGCCTGTACTTCTCCTTCTAAGATTGGGGGACCATCTGTTTTATCAATATTGGGTGGCACCGATCTCACGTCATCAAACAGTTGTTTAATGTACTCTTCCCAGGTTTGCTTAATTTCCGACTTCTTTACTATAACTCGGCCTTGGTTATCCTTAAGTACATTAACTGTTCTTCTTTTAACTGTTCCCGCCATTTCCTTCACCTTCTTGTGCAGATTAAAGCTATCAAATTTGGCCTGGCATTAATACTGCAACGACACAATCAATGATAAATTCCGATACAGAAAACGACCTGCTCGCCTTGAGTATTCAGGCGAGGAGGGCTATAAATTTTCTCAAAAAAGAATATATACCACCTCTGTTAAGTGGCGCTCCAAACGCATATACCTGTTGATGCTCCGGAAGTAGGGTCTAGAGAAGTAAGGTAGCGAGAGTATCGATAACTCAAATCGACCAGTAAAAGGAGAAAATCGTAATACTGTATTTAATAACATTTACAACGCTACAATTTTTAATATAGGGATTCGTTTTGTGTCTAGGTTTGCATTCATTTTATTTGCATTTTTGTTCTATCAAAGATGACTTTAAGGAACCTTGTATTTCTGAAGTTCTGGCATTATTTAGCGATTTCATAATTGCTCACTGCATGATAGATCAAAAACTAATATTGCATTAAATGTTTTTCTGTGTGTCAAGAGGCGCAGAGTCTGAATATAAAACATCCTCTTCTACAGATCGGTTAGATAGAAGAATCTTAGTGGGGAGCTTATAGCTATAAGTGTATTATTATGCCGACCGACAGAGTGGTAGCCTTGGATAGCAGTATATATTAAATTATTTTCAGGATTCTGTTATTATATAGACACAAATTATGGGTAATTTGTGATATAGCTATTTTATTCAAAGCTTCCTGTCGACTTTCTCTCCTCTACTTATAAGTTCAAAATTTCAGAATTCTCCTTGTCATAATCTGGATACTAGAAGTGATCCTTTCGCCAAGTGATCTATCGGAATAAGCTTGCATTTTAGTATTCCTGGGAATTGGTGTTGGTTCTTTTCAGTTGCAAGTAGTAATGTCGCCGATACGAAATATTATCGTCTCGGGGTCTTTCGACGAAACGAGAGGTTCTATTTCTCTCGAGACGAGACCAGATAATGGCGATACTGAATAAATAAGTCACCAGAATAAGATTGCAATAATCTAGTCACAGTTAAGAGAAAGTTTTTGTGTTTGGAAGAAATGATATTAGTGATAGAGTCCTCTGGGAAAAAAATTGTACCGTTCGAGTTTTGGCCGAACAATTACAAATGAGAATGTTTTAAGTTAGTGATATTTAAAAAAAAGGACAAATTAAGATGGCTGTACAGTGAAAATGAAAATCTATAACAAAAATAAGTGGATTAAAGGAGTAAAAACATTCCATTATTTGTACCAATAAAGAAGAAGCTTTAGAGGCCGCTAGAGAACTAAATTTGAATTTTAGAGCTTCCAATGGTTTGTTCAAGGCATGACATTAAATTTAGAGTAATATCTGGAGAAGTTGCAAACGTAAGCCTTGACGAAGTTTCAGAGTGGAAAAGAAAACTGTCAAGTTTAATAACCGGCAATTAATCTTGAGTTTTACCAAATAAAACTTTTACATTCCGCAAGGAAAAGTGCACTGGAGGTAAACCTGCTAAACAAAGACTGACTGACAGTATTTTTGTGTGCAAACCTAAATGAGAAAGCAGGAAGACTTGTGATTGATAAAACAAAAAATCCGCAATAATTTAAATGTTCTCATGTTGATAAGCTGCCGATCGACTGCTACTAGAGCCAGAAGGTCTGGGTAGCCAGATATATCATGGTTGGTAGATTGGCTGCACAAATTATCTTGTTCTTACTAGACGACGCAACATCCCACCTGGATATTCAGTTAACCAAAATATCCTTACTTTTTTGCCACCCATAGTATGCAGATTGTCAACCGCTAGACCAAGAAAAAATAAATAACATAAAACCCTATAGAGAAAATACTTAATGAGAAGAATGTTCTTTATCAACGGCTGAATTGGAAAAGTCCATTTTGATTGCTAACGCCTGGAATAATGTTCAAGCAAAAACAATTGAAAGGTGATTAATTAGATTCATTTAAAAAAAGACAGTGATGTGGAAGAAACTGAGAAAATTCCATAACCAGAGGACTTAGAAGACGATTTACCATTATAAGCATTTTGCAAAGTAATAGAGTTGGCAATGTTATGAACTACGTGAAAATTGATGCGGGCCTATTCACGGAAAATTCTTAAGTAAACTTAGCTAGTTGTGTTAGATAACGAAAATGAATAGATGTCCAAGACGTCTGCCACTAAGAGCGACTATGAATTAGAACTTACTACAACTGTTAGCAATATAAGTGTTGCTTACCAAAAATTAAGATACCTAGAATCATTTTTAATATCTAAAGGTAATAATGTTCAAAAGAAAAAAAAAATAAAGTTGATGATTTTTTAAGCAGTGATTATGTACCGTGCGTTCAATTGATCTTGATAACATTTTAATTCGTTGTAACTTTTTTATTTGTAAAGATATCAAGGTAAACAAAAAAACAAAATGTAGGATTGGTGGCCAAGTTTTTTTTGTCAGTTACATATAAAACAAAACACTAACAATTTTCTGATATATAAGCCTACTTTATATTTTTTAAATGGGACACCCAGTATATTACTACATTTTCGGATAGAAATTATACATACGTTTAATACATATTTAAAAAAATGCTAATTTACAAATAGGAGAATTTTGGTTTATTCAAATCATACACCCTATATAAAGTGTGCAATTTAAGTGATATCACTATGGCTTCGAATTCGCTGGCAAAGAAAATTTATTTTTCTAAAGCTTTTAAATTCAAAAA
>MU185091.1:122866-139265 GCA_016904865.1 Pissodes strobi
TCGTTTAGCTAAAATCCACCCTTAATATTATGTCTTGATTGGATCGAGGTGTATACCGAAATTTGGCGAGACACCTATTTTTTATATCGAGGGGGTCATTTTCTGATGAATAGGTTAATTTTCCTGCAATTCCAGTTATTCCAACTTTAAAATCTCAACTGGCAGAGCCTTTGTCATTTTTCAATTCCCCAGCCAACTTAATAAGAGTAATTTTCAAAATAATGGCATTTATGTAAAAATTAAAAAATAAAGAAAAATAATTAGAAATAAAAGTTGCCAGTTATGAAGTTACAACGACAAAATACTGGTGCATTCACATAAAAACTTCCTGAACAATATTTAGGTCTAGTGGAAAAATAAATCCCCTTGAACGCAAATACTCCCCCCCCCCCCCCCACACACACACTCATGCACACACAAGACTGGAAAATCGTTAGTTGTCAGTCAAGAGCTGGAAGAAGAAGAAGGGTAGTGGTCTCACCTGTTTCCGAGATTTTCTCTTTTTTTTTGAAAATGGATTCAGAACTTCATATTGATTCTGATTTACTAATATCGCTAGTCGGGAAAAGACTAGTTTTGTGAGATAAGACAACTGACCAGCACAAATATATACTGACTTTGGAAGCTTGGAAGGAACTATGTTGTAGTGCAATTTGCCGAAAGTTCTAATAAACCGCAACTTATAAAGTCTAGATTTGGAAAATCATATATTGCCAGAAATAATAAATGTATATACCTCAGAATGGATACAAATCGGTTTCCATTCTGAGCAAATTTAGTGTCCTTAGAGACACGCTAAAAATTAATTTTGAGACACTATTGGATAAGCAGAAAAACGATGTAGTATGTATTTTTAATATTATTTTAAGTTACACAAATTATTAAACAAGCCAATTTTGCCACGAAATTCTTCCAGCTTCAGAAACAAAGTAGTTGGCAAATACTTTTCTGTTGTCATTCCCTGAAAAACTGTTTCGTACTGTTTGTGAGCGAGGGAGTTCTTTTAATTGCGAATCCAAATCTAGTGTGGCGTCACCTACATTTTTATTAAGTCCCTCCTCTTTATGCATGGAATTGTGAATAACACAATATACTTTCACTATCAGTCAGTTTATTAGATATAATTCCAAATGAGCACTCTACGAAACCTCTTGCCCTGCTTAAGCTATAGTTGAAAATTCGTCTAGTTTCGGTTAGTGATTCTCGACTACCATAGGGACGAAGTAAATCGTTATGTAATGCAAAAGCTTCATCAAGGAAAATCAGGAATAATTTTATTGGATGCTATGCCACAAAGAATATAAACAAGGAGCCAAAGTTCGGTGTTGGGTCAAAGAAAAAACGCAAATACATGTTTTATGCAGCACTATCTACTATTTCTGCAAAATGTAACAAACCAGCGACCGTCTTCTTCAAATATTTAGGTTAATACAGGAACACAATAAAAATTTTGCCTTTATTACTTCCAAAAAAGAAGAATATTTAAAACAATAAAATATCTTGGTTCAAATATCGTAAAACGAAAAAGAAAGTTGTAACATAAAACATATAGTGTGAGTGTTTAGGTAATATAACCCAATCAACACAGCAGTATGCTTTATAAGATCAGTCTGATGCTGCCACTGCTGAGACCCAAAACATGACACCAGTGGAAAGAAATAGAGCCATAATTGAAAAAAGTCTAAGAAACAAAAGAAGCAATAATGAATTAGACAAAAAAATTATGAATACTTATTATTATAGATTCTTTATTTGAACAGGGCCAAAGCAGAAGGGGCATGGCACCAAGAGAAGACAAATTTAGTGATGAAGATATCGTCAACTTTGAATGCGAAGTAGTGACACTGATGAAATATGTTACGCCTGAAAAACAATATAATCAAACTTCTACACAATACTCTCAACTTTTAATAGTCTACACAATACTCCAAACGTTCATGGAAACAATACAATCACGTGGATATCAATTTGTTGGAGGTACGTCATCATTACAAGAACTATCATGGGCAAATCGAGTTCATCCCGCTCCAGGTTACTTCAGACTATACTCGACGCGCCGAACAGATTCACCAATCGCGGAAACAATTCGTCTTATTTTATGATTGAATCGTCCCAATGTTTTGTTTTTCATCTTAATTTTTCTTATCTATAATACAAAAAATAAAAATAGAGTGTGTTAATCAATGTTCCGATGTTTGAAATCAATGGAATCATAAAATAAGAAGAATTATTGTATCCGTATTTTTCGTGTTTGGTGAATCTGTTCGGCGCGTCGAGTATAGTGCAATTGCTGCCTCCAATAAACAGATGCAGTTTGAATCGTGTACTAGCCCTGAGTCCCTATTATTTTGTATATAATTTGCCTTAGTTTTAGCGTTGTTTGAATAAAATTCAAACAACGGTTTTAGAAAAACAATTGTAGGAAATACTTTAAAAATCAATAAAGTTTAATTTGTCTGCTTAATGTATTGGTGTTCATTATTGTACAAAAAAATATCTACGAACAATTAATTTTAAGGAATAGATACTTACCTGAGCGTCACAGCGAGTCTTTCAGCAGGAGAAATGCTATTTTACATTTTGTTTCTATTTTTTATGGCAGAGGTCTACACACTAAAGGGAGATCCTATGGCTCTCGACGAGCGGTGTGTGTGTGTGAGAAGATGTTGATTGACAGGGTTTTTGAATAGTTGTAAGTTGGAGGTTGTAATTAGGTTAATTAAACATATGTCCTGGGAGTGAATTCCACAGTAATGAGGTGTGCCAGTAAAGCGACATTCTAGGAGTTTCCAGTTGTACAACGAACGGGTGCGCTCCTGCCATCTGTCGCTATTCTCTGACAGGCGTTGCTGGGGGCGGGATGATGTGGGCCAAATCCTGGGAACATCAGCCGTGAAAATATCTGTAAAACAGGGATATCTCGGCCACATGTCTGCGGTGTTCCAGACGATCCAACTCCGGGTCGCCGACGAGACGCACCGCTATCTTCTGAATGGAATCCAGCAGCTTTAGGGTGTGTTTAGGCGCGACACCCCAGATGTGTGAGCAATATTCTAAGGACGATCTTATTTGCGCTTTATAGAGCAAGAGCAGCTGCTGCGGTGTATACAGTTTTTTGTTGCGAAATAGCGCACAAAGCTTCTGCGAGCTTGATTTTGCGATGTTAGCACCGTGGTCATGCTAGGACATATTGCTGTTAACCGAGACACTCAGTAGTCCCATTGACGAGTATGAAGGAATTGTCGATCTTGCCATAATGTTATCACTGGCTTTCTTGGTAAACGTGGCTGCTTGGGTTTTTGCTGCATTGAACTGGACCTAATTCCTGTCGCCACAGGTTCGAACTTTCACTAGATCTTGATTAATTGTTGTAATCTGCTACTGTCTGCGGTGATAAGTCTCAGTCGCTGGTAAAGGTTTTTCTCATCTAAACTGGGAGACAAGGGTACTGTAATCTGCAAGACTGTAAACCGGATTATTACTTTCGGTCAGCAGGTCATGATTATAGATGAGGAACAGATTTAGTGAAAGTATAGCGACCTGAGGAACTTCGGCATTAATGAGTGTCATAGGCGATCTCTGTTTGCGGAAGCCGTATTGGTTATCGCTAATTATTCTGTTGATCTCGAGGTATTTGAGTAGTTGCTGATTGACTACACGTTCCATGACTTTGGAGATTATTGGAAGCAAGGCAATTGGGCGATAGTTTGAGGGTGTGGTTTCCTTGCCTTTTTTGGAACAGGTTGTACTCGAGCGACGTTACAAGAAGATGGGTAAATCCCTTTTCGGTAAGACAGAGAAAAAAGTCTGGACAAATGGGTGTTCATTCGTTGGCGCAGTTCTTTAACACGATGGCAGGTATTCCATCCGGCCCTGATGTCTTTTGCGTATCTAGCTCTTTGAGGATTTTACGAATGTCACGGTGGTGAAACTTAACTTGTGTCATGGTAGTGTTGATGTTGGATATGGTAGGGAGGGTCTTGTCATTGGGGACATATTGTATTCTTATGTTTAAAATTATCCTTTAACATTATTAGTAACTTGTCAAATGTTTCCTTCGATATTCCAAAAAAATTAGCGAACTTTGTTGTGTCTTTTAGCAATTGATGTAGTCAATATCTTCTACGTCGGCTTTTTTCTATAAACATTATATAATACAATAATATTACACGAAAAGTTAAACGTATCCCGAATGCAAACTCGACTAGGCTGCTGTCTCGTGAAGAAGGTCGTCTATTTTTTCTATCGGCATGCAGCATCGGCAGGCGTATTTACCGTTCCGGTGAAAATTCTTGTCATGGATAATCGGCCTTATCGATTTAATAATTTCAAAAAATGTTGAAAATCTCCATGAAACATAAATAATATTTTTTTCAAGGAATACAATTCAATATCACTTCCTATTTTACCGAAAATAGACGCAGACAACGTCGGGAATATGAAACTGAACCTTTACAAATTTATAAAGATCTATAAATATACAAGTCTGTCTATATATTGAGCTTAATATTTCTTTTTTAAGGCCATGAATTCATTTCAAAATGGTGGAATAGGAGACAAAAATCAAATTCAATATTCTAGTTTGCCTTTACTGTTTAAGTTTTTATTAAACAACGTGGTAAAACAGCAAATAAAATGGGTTATCTTATCCTAATTGCCGAAATATTAATTAATTGAATGACAAATGGAGAGAACATTAAATTTTCATTTAATTGCTTAGTTTTGACCTATTTTCTCTACATTATTATTAGTTGTTTAACATAAAATGCTTTGGGAATCGGTGTTGGCAATTTAGCATCAACCCTGTGCAATTACAAAGGAAATTAATTTATGATTATACTAAAAACAATAAGAAAATAATTTTTAAATTTTAAAGACCAAATTTTATTTGATCAACCAATTAAAGCTAAGGAAAAAGCTACTGAGGTGTCATCAGCAAATTGCATTATGGATAAATTGAGAGCTCCCACACACGCATCCAGATCATTAAAGGATACAAAAAACAAAACGGGTGATAATAAAGAACCCTGGGGAGTACATGTGGGGGTTGCAGCGAATTCGGATTGATATGTGAAATTAAGGCTTTCACATACAGAGCCTGAGTCCGACCCTGCAAAAATGATCCTATCCACCCCAAGGCCTCTTACACCCGCTCTTTCAACTTTTTCGAGCAAAATTTCATGGTTCGTAAGATTAAAAACTTTGCTCAAATCAAAATATTTGCCCAAAGTAGTTTTACACTTATCAAGACATTCTAATATAGATGTTGTGTGATGAAAAAGAGCTGTCTGAGCAGATCTATTGTTTAAAAAAACATGTTGAAAACCACTCAAAAAATGAGCTATTGTGCAGAAAAGGCAAAAGTCTTTCATATTGCTCTTTCAAATATTTTTGAGAACGCAGAGGGCACTGCCACAGGTCTATAGTTAGCAATATCATTCTCACCTCCTTTCTTGGGAATAGGGATGAATTTACTTTTTTTCAGTACTGCCGGAAATTGTCCTTCAAGGAAAGATGTATGTAATGTAATGTATGTAAGATAGTGGTTTTGATATAAAGCTAGCAATCGATTTTAACAGATTACATGGAGTTTCATCCAGACCGGCTGATGGATTATTACAAGTTCTGTTAACAATATGTATATCCTCATGCTTGTCTACCCGTGTTAAGAAAAGAGAACCACTGCAACTACCCCTTGCTCCACAATGATCCCCACCCGCTTCCTATGTTTAGAAGGGGGCTTTCACTAAAAAAATGCATTAAACATATTACATATTATATCTACATCAGTTATTGTATCGCCGTTACTTTCTATTTCGAAACTGTGTGCCTTCATACCACGCCCTGTTGCCTGTTTTAGGATATTCCAGACAGACCTTGAGTTTAAGATCTGATCGTCATAGTGATTCTTTTGACGTTGATATAGTAATTTTTTGTATTCAAACTTTTTCTCCGTATATAATTTAGTGACCTGTTCGCTATTTGAGTGGCTTTTTAGCAAATGCAGGTTTTTTAGCTCATTGGAAAGCTGTAATACATCTTGATCAAGCCATTTTTTCCTATTGTATTTATCAATATTAGTTTTAGTTTTTTTTTTAAGTTTGGTTAAAATAATGCATGAAGATGTTGTAGAATGAAGTGAACATATCATTGGCTGTTAATTTATTGAGATTGAAAATACGTTTTGTTGTTCACCGAGAAAGATCTATAAACTTTCGAATAACTTAAATTGGAACCTGAATTACTCGATGCAGATCTGTCAAGGTACATATGAAGTTCCAGGGCACAGAGATCAGACACACCTGTTTCAAAGGCTCTTACATTAAATGAAAAATCAAAATTGACAAAAAAGTTGTCAATCACTGACGCAGTTGTGTTACAGTGGCGGGTAAATTCCTTTATCAAATGTCTGAAATTGTATGAAGAAAACATATCACACAATCTATTCTTGCATGTGGTGTTACTATTTAGATCCACATTGAAATCCCCAGAAATTGTGACATTAGTACAGTTGTTTGTAACTTTTTGTAAAAGAAATTTAGAAAATTTATTTGGCTGTTGATTTATCACGGTGTTTAATAAAAATCTTATCGTTAAAGACATATTGCAGCCATATAGGATCTTGAATCTGCGGTATGGTCTTGAAAATAAAATTATGAGCTATATCTACTTCCGGAAAAACCATAAATGATATTCAATTGTTTCTCCATGAAAAGATGAGTTTCTGAAAGCTACATCTTCAATCTAAAAATCATATTCCAAACTGAATATCGCTCTCGTTGTCACCCAGTAGATTTCAATATCTGTCTTGAATTAAATCTAATATAACTCTTGTCATGGTTATGTGTAAGATTGAACTATCTTAAACATAATATCCTTCTTGTCTTTGATAGACATTCTAGAATCAAGGGAGGTTCTGTGTTAAACTTTTATAACGTGTTTCGAACACAAGCTTGGAATAAAAAACTCTTTCTTGATTAAAGCATATCGAATTAAAAAGTTTTTTTTTCGATGTTGCGATTTAATGGAGATGGCAATGGAGGTGATTATCTTTTATGCAAATATTCTTTGTTTTTAATTGTTTTAAAAATGTCTATTGCTTTTGCCACGTTTTTATCGTAAATTTAAGCAAGCAATATTTTAAATTTGCATTGTATGTAATTTATACTAAAATGTATTAAATTTCATTAAGGTTAATAAATACTAGAGGTAAAGATAATTTATTTCTATTAGCTTTGCTGGAGGTTAGTTGACGCTATAGACAAAGTAATGCGATGAGTACGTTTCGTTTGCAGGAAAATTCCAAGCACGGGTTTCGTCAAGCCCCAAAGCGCTTCCCAATCCTTTAGATGTTGCGTCAACTCTCCAGTCCATCCCAGTACAAAGTCACGAATCAGTCACTGCCCTACTCGGTGCCTGGAGCGAACTTTTGCTGCACGATTTGGCGATGACCGGAAACCTGAAAAGTCAAGACTGCTGTGCGGATAATGCAGGCCATACAGAGTGCTATGGAAAACTTGGAAATGGACAGTGCAAGGAATATATGCGGACCTTGCCGTCTATGGATGTGGATCAATGTAATTTCAGTAAGTATTTAAATATTTCCTTTCCATTAATTTTTTGTAAAGACCACTTTGCAGTTTTTCCTTATTTATTATGCATCTCTAACATATTCTTTCATGAGTTCAGGAAATTATTGAATAGAGCTTTCAGTGTTTCCCCTAATATGGGAAATTTTAGAATATCATTATCGCTTAATATTTCTTAATTACCTTGAATCCTCGCATGAAAAATTTAAATACTCAATTATTTTCTTACCATTATTTATATATTATTAAATATTTCATCTTACTAAAACATGAGGAAAAAACGGGCGATGTTTGTCACGAATTAATCACAGTAAAGGATATAATAATTTATTATATTCACATATTTTTCGATTTTCCCTTATTACAGTGAAAAAGTTCATACATGATGGATGGTAAGAACAATATTATTTCGTATTATTTTTATGCAACTAAAGCTTAGAAAATATAAAAAATAAATATTCATGTGTCTATTGTACTTGATAAAATTGTGGATTACTATCATTTTCGCTTAATATTTCTTAATTCCCCGGATTCGTCGCATGAAAAATTTAAATACTCAAAATTATTTCCTTACAATCATTTATCTATTATTAAATATTTCATCTTACTAAAACATGAAGAAGGAAACGGGCGATGTTTGTCACGATTTAATCACAGCAAGGGATATAATAATTTATTATATTCACATATTTTTCGATTTTCTCTTATTATAGTAAATAATAAACTCGTAAATCTAATATTCTTTCGGAATGATTTTTTGGGCAACTAAAGCTTAGAACATATAAAAAATAACTATTCCTAAGTATCTATTGTACTTGTTAAAATTTTGGATTACTATCACTATGGCTTAATATTACCCCTGAATCCTCGCATGAAAAATTTAAAAACTCAATTATTCTCTTACCGTCATTTAAATGTTTCAGTTTACTAAAACATGACGAAATAAATATATAAATAAATAAATTATTACAGTAAATGAGCAGTTTGGAATAAAAGAGTTTTACAATTTTCTGCAGTAGCATCACCTAGATATCCTGTTTGAAAGTAATACTACTTTACCTATTCATACAGTTATTTGAACTAAAAAGTAAATAAAATAGGTTGTAAATGAATCATTTATGACATTATTATGGATAATGATAGCAAAGCAACAACAATAAGCAGATTAAATTTGAAAAACCTAATTTTGTTCACTAGGTAGTGTTTTGGTTGTTATAATTAATGGATATATCAACAACCCAATTGTTATAATCAATATTATTGGAATGTGTTGATGATCTTTAACGTTGTTGATCTTATGTACTCTGGCTGGTGCTTTGACTGATGTTTGACAATAAATACTCTCCTCTTATGGCGTAAATTATATTTTGATGATGATCTGTATCTATCTGAAGCTATGACTGTACGGGCTAAGGAATGCTGTGACTCGTAATCTTAATCATAACATCATTTTTGGCCAAATTTGACTCAGCCATAGCTCTCACTGAATCTTTTGTTACTTTGACTCTCTTAATATCAATGCCTATTATAGATGTCTTTTCCTCTAGCTAAGACGCAATGGTATTTTTGCCAATAGGACTATTTTTATACAATTCCTTCGAATTCGGTCTAGTTTGGATTATGTGTCAAAAAGAATCTATCCACTGCTAGATCTCCGCATGTTTCCATACATTTTTCAAAGAGTCGTAACTCGTCAAAATTTTTACTGTTTCTTATAAACCACTTACCATCAGCTACTTTCCTTGATCCACCTTGGGCTCTCTTAGTAAATGCAGAATTATATTCCCATCCTCTGAACATTCCCGTAAGATCTATTTCTCCAATAAAATGTTCAATTTTAGCCAGTGTTTCTTCACTATCCCTCCTCGATAGTTCGTGGGACCTTACGTGAAATAACTTTCGCTGCAAGTCAGCTGATTCATTCTCATCCCATATCTCACGTATGAGAAAGGATTAAATTTGAGCTAATATTTGATAAGATACATTTTTAAAAGTTGTTTTGCACATGAGTTCCGCATTTCCTGAAACAATAAGAAATGTATGAGTGCTAATCTCACCACTTAACAAATATATCTAAATTTTATTGTCATAATTAAAAATTTCTCACCTTCGCACCAGATTCTTTAGAATTTTCAGAGTTCTTCTTCCTTACTTTAAATCCTCAATCCTCCAAAATTGCAGCCGATTCTACGACAGAAGTAGCTTAAGTACCATTAGTCTTTACCAATTTATACGATTTTTCTTGGCAAAATTTCAAAAACTGTTTCCATACGGTTGCCTTGTCTCTCCTGGTATTTAAAGGACTTAGTATATCCATTCTTTCCTAATCAAAATTGTATTTTATCTTCCAAAGCGCGAAAATTTTCGTGACTTCGAAAAAGTTTTCAGAAATGATTCAAGCTTTGGGGAGATTATAAGTGATAATCTTACCAAACGCCAAAATTTACAATGGTAATTCAATTAGAGGAAAGCTGGGTCTCATGACAATTATATTTGTCAACATAACACTTGTTATTTACAGTATTTACAGTAAAGCAATATCGCCGTTTTTGGTAGTTTCTCAAGGAGAAATCAATAACAAGCAGTATTCCGAAAAACATCAAAAACCAAAAATTTTGAAGAGAAGCAATTCACGCCCGTCTGTGCATGGAGAAGAACTATACGCTAAATCAAAATACACCGGTTTTGCAAGTTGATCATTTTTTAAAGGAAGGCCTTAATATGAAATACAAGATGGAATAGAATACAAAGAGCATACCGTCAAAACGTTATGAAATGTAACAGCAAAGTTAGCAGCCAGAGATGCCAGAAATGCAAAACGGCGTCAGCTTCAAGAAGATAAAAATAAAGAAAGAAAAGCTTCATCTTTTTTAACATACAACCAGCTAAAAATATCAGTGGATCAGGAATAATTGGTACTTTCCTAAGAATTCTTATCGGAATGAAATTCGGGACCCCCGGAAGAATAATTAGAGACGATCAAATTTATAACACCATTGTAACTGATCATGCTTTTATTATAATTCTTTTTATAGTGATAGCAATTATAATTAGAGTATTTGAAAATTGACTATCATCTGTTATTAGGAGCTCCTGATATAGCTCTCCCTCGCCTAAGTAATATAAGATATTGAAAAATGTATTGAATATTGTGGCATATTTTTGAAGGGTCTTTTAACATTTTAACTTTGTATCGTAGTCCATCTGGACCTTTTGACACCTTTTTGGAGTCTCTGGGTGGAATTTTGGAGAGCGTGGGCACAAAAATGCCTATGGTCTTGGCAGGTGATTTTAATGTTGACTTCAGTAAGATTAATACCTACAACACAACGATTTAGGATGTTCTGGGAGGTTATAGTTTGATTCAAGCTGTGTTCCGGGCACCCCAGGGTGAAACCTGCCTTGATAATATTTTTCTTGATTCTCAGTTGAGGCTGGAGGCGACTGAGGTTTGTGAGATGGACTTTTCTGACCATATGAGTCAGATTGTTGCCTTTTTTGCATGGGATGTGAGTGAGGTAGAAGAATGAAAAATGATTTGTAGGCCAATACCACACCATGGTCTGAATTTATTCTACACTAGTGTGTCAGAAACTGATTGGAGTTTTATAAATGCATGTGATGTGGGTGTGAATGGGAAGTTTACTATTTTTATGAATGAATTGGAAAAAGCATATCTAGAGTCATTTCCTGAAAAAAAGTATAATGTAAGATCTAGCCAAAACCACAAAATCTGTTGGTTCAGCAATCACTTAAAAGCAATGCGTGAACAACTACACTTTCTCGAACAGCTTAACAAACAGTACCAGCTTAGGAATAATTCTGATATCTGTACGGATATTAGAAAACGATATAAAACAGCAATAAAAAAGCAAACATTTCAGCAAATGATAACATCATTTAACATTCATCAATGATAACATCATCCGAAACTCAAACAAGTGCAAAGACAGTGTGGTATATTATTAATAACCACTGAGGTATAAACAAAAACCACTCGCAGACTCACAACATAAGTCCAGATACATTCAATGATCATTTCTCTCAAATTCCTGCAAACTTGATTAAAAATATACCTAGCAGAAATATAAATCCAATAGACATAATTAATGCATTGGACCAATCACACCAATTTTCATTTTCTGCAGTCTCCTTTAATACAGTCGTGATGTAATTGATAATTTAACAAACAACAATAGTAGGGATGTCTTCGAGTTGAATGTTAAATTAGTAAAATCTATTAAGAACATCATAATAATTTCCCTTGCCAAATTAATCAATTTGTGCATCGATGAATATGTATTTCCATCCATGCTTAAGGGTGCAATTGTTTGTCCAATCTATAAGAATGGGAGTGTAGAGTTGCCTGAAAATTATAGGCCAATTTCTTTACTACCTCTTATATCGAAAATCATGGAGAAGTGTATTTTTATACAGATTTTGAGTTTTTTTAGTCGCATGATTATTTTTCGGAATCTCAGTTTGGTTTCCGTATTGGTAAGTATACAGTCTTGGGGATTCTAAATATTGTGTCTTATATAACTGAGTCCTTCCACAGGCTCCGGTTTAACTCGGTTCTACTGTGTGATCTTAGCAAGGCCTATGATTGTGTTAGCCATGATATCTTCCTGACAAAACTAGAAAAATTGAATTTTTCCTCAGAGAGCATTCAACTCATAAACTCTTACTTAAGAGACAGGACTCAGACTGTGAGGGTCTCTGGGGTGTCATCAGCGGAGAGGGGTTTGAACATTGGAGTCCTACAGGGCTCGGTGCTTGGTCCTATATTGTTTTTAGTTTATACTAATGATCTACCAAGTATAGACCCTGCCTCTAAGTATATACTCTTTGCTGATGACACCACAGTGGCCGTTGAGGGTGACACGGTTGAGGAGGTGTTGTATGCGTGGCACAGGAGAAGGCTCAATCATGGTTTGCTGCTAATAAGTTAGTGCTGAACGATGGCAAGATCAATGTGTTAACGTTTTCTATGAGAGATTTGAGTGATCTGACTGATGGGGTGAGTGATGTCAAATTTTTGGGTGTCAAGTTGGATTCAAAACTGCATTGGGTGCACACATTAAAGACATGCAAAAAACTAAACAAAAATCTTTTCATGTTGCGTGGCCTCTCTGGGTCTGTGTCATTGGAGGTGCTAAGGGCTGCTTATTACTCGTTATTCCACTCTCATCTCTGTTATGCGCTACTGGTATGGGGGCATTCAGCGGATGCGTATAGAGTGTTTGCACTAAGCGTAAGACACTTAGAATCCTAGCGGGACCTGGTTATAGGGATGATTGTCGTGGGGCATACTTTGCTCTAAGAATCCTTACTGTTCCCTCTCAGTACATCTTGGAAAATCTGAGGTTCATAAAAATAAATATTGTGGCAGAGACTTAATATCATTCTGGCCTATTGGCGATTGAAGAGGTGTCAAACAGGACTGGGATATTGGGCTGTAAAATTTTAAATGTGTTACCAGAAAATATTCGGACCCTGCCAGTTAAAAAATTTGAATCTACAGTTAGGGAAATTTTAATCAATAATGTGTGTTACTCTGCAAACGAATATCTTAACTATAGATTTGATGTTGGTTAAAGTATGTCAACCAGATGTACATGTTGTATAATTTGTGTTTTTATATATACAAGCAAGTAGTTATTTTTAGCTACCATTTTAATTTGTGACGTATGTAAGCTTTATTGTATTTAACATGAATAAACAGTATTGAGTATTGACCGAAACCAATAATCCTGTTAACAGTTTTGCAGATGTCAGTACCCTGGTCTCCCAATTTAGATCAGAAAAACCTTTCCCAGCGACTGAGATTTATCACCGCAGACAGAAGCAGATTACAACAATTAATCAAGATCTGGAGAAAGTTCGAACTTGGGGCGACAGGAATTTAAAACAGTTCAATAAATCCACGTTTACCAAAAAAGCCAATACGGCGGGCCATGACATCATTATGGCACTGGGTGTCTCGGCCAACAGCAATATGTCCTGGCATGACCACGTTGCTAACATCGCAAAATCATGGCAGAAGCTTGGTGCGCTATATCGCAAAAAAAAACTCTATATCCCGCAGCAGCTTGTCTTGCTCTATAAAGCGCAATAAAACTATAATACTGCTCACACATCTGAGGTTCCGGACATAAGCACACCCTAAAGCTGCTGGATTTCATTCAGAAGAGAGCTGTGCGTTTCGTCGGCGATACGGAGTTGACCCGGGATCTGGATAGAATGGAATATCGCAGACATGTGGCCGAGATCTCCCTATTTTACAGATATTTTCACGCCAGATGTTCACAGGATTTGGCCCGCATCATCCCGCCCCCAGCAACGCCTGTCAGACAGTCACGTCAGACGGCAAGAGCGCACCCGTTCGTCGCACAACTGGAAACACCTAGAACTTCGCTTTACAAGGATTCCTTTGTCTGGCACACTGGATCACTATCAGGACATTTGTTTTCTCTTATTTACAACCTACAACTATTCAAGAATCGCGTCAATCATCATATACGCACAAACAGCGGTGTGTCGAGTGCCATATGATCGTCCTTTAGTGTGTATGCCACTGCCATAAAAAAACTGATATTTTACCTAACGGCAGTACCAATAATTCTTCCATGTTCTCAAAAAACCATAATATTATGATAACTGTACTTTTGTTGCAACACTTTTTCTCGTGCTTATATTTGTAACTTTCTTAAATAAAGGAATATTTAGTTCTAAAAAAAATTCGGGAAATATTCTACTCGTGCACTCAAAATTAACCAGATAATTTGGCAAAGGGCGGTGTTGCCAAAAAAATCGCATTCGTTTTCTTTGCTTTTCGACTTTCGAAAAAGAAAAAAACTAACTCATGCACACCGCCCTTTGCTCTATTATGGGTAATTTTGAATACACTAGTGCTATTACATACCATTATATTACTAGTATAATTATTTATTTCATGATTAATGAAAAATATCAATGTTGTCTCGTACCTACAGGTGCAAATATTATAATTTCATAATAATTAAAGTGATGGTCAATACAGATATCGCTCCAAGGATAAATTAACACAAATATTACTGATTATCAGATAAAATTTAATAGTGGTAATTGACAAAGTGGTTCTTTCAAAGTATCGGATCTATCTATATCACGTTATGAATAAAATGAACAAAAATTACAATAATTACTTTGTAAATCCTAACAAAATTAAAAATTGACAGCTTGATTAAGATTTAATTAGCTTTCATTCAAATGTCAAAGGATAAGCAGATGAAGTTAAATAGTAAAATAATTAAGTGACTAGTTTTATAAATATGCGTATAGTGTTTAGTGAACTTTATTATTAATAGTTACCATCACGCATGAATAAAGTTGATGGACATGCAAATATAATTGCTATTTAATTCTTGCTACATCACCCTGCCTAGAGCCAAATTTTCAGCGTTAATATGTATATTTTTACTATTCCTAAACGCTCCATTATTTATAAAATATAGGTGTGAATAAAGAAATGCTTTGAATGGGCTATCGTAATGTCTGAACATGATTTATGGTAGAAAACTTACTAGCGAGAAACTGTGAACTTTCGCAAGCTCAATATTTTTAAACATATTTTAATGCAGGCAAGTATTGCATATTTGTACGAAACATATGGAAAACGTATTGTTTAATTTAATAGTTCATACATTTCTTAGCAAATATAAATAATATAAATCATTAGCATTTAATTAGATTACTTCAGTCTAGATCGCAGTACAGGCATGGAAAATTTAAATTATTAACGAGATGCCATAAATTAATAGCGACAAATTATCCATTACTATTGACAAAACTGTAGGGGAATCGAGTAAAGTTTATTACTTATATGGTATTGGACATATAAATAAATAAAAATAATTTGCAATATCTGAATAATAATTAATTAGATATCTTGAAGAATCAGTTCTAGCAGCAGGATGGCATATATAATTCCGTCAAGATTTTTCAACTAGAAAAGAAATATAGCCCCAATTATATATTAATTATTTAAATTAGCTGATATTAACATACCTTATAACGTAGTGCCTGTTTAAATGGCTCACTAGATTACTGGTGTTGGAGAACCTTTTTACAGTGTTAGTAACTGACTGAAAAACTTTTAATTTAGTTTGAATACTTTTCTGGTCTTTTATCGGGAAAAAGTCACAACTTCGGTACATCAGTTATCATCGGCACCTCAATCGTAGTTATTTCTGGTTATTTCACCACTTCGCTATGTGCTTTGTCTTCCAGGAATATTGGTGATCAGCAACATGCTGCCTTGCATAGCAATGATATTTTTCGGCGACCTGGATTACGCTTTTCCTCTATTTTATCTTCAATGACGATATGAATCAGCTCTCATGATCGTACCAATTTTTTTTTATTTTCTTCTTTTAATAGCCTTGAGAAGTTCTCTTTTCGACTGTTTAGTTTTCATAAAACTTCCTTCAAATTTCAACTTTATCGAAAAACTGCATATACATCAGCGTTGGATAAGTACGAATGATAAATAGCGCCATACCCGGGCCCGGGGAGTCTCTGAAAGTAGAGCGGGTATTTGCTAATACTATTTTCAACCATAAAAAAAATATATTTTTGTTTCTATTTCTATCAAAACCAGTTACTTGCATGATGTTTTCATATATATTAGATGCATTGTTTTTTTATTAGTAATTTTTCCGTTGCTTCTGTGATTTTAAAGCGAATTTGCTTTTAGTTTCTCTATATTTGTCAGGAGTTTTATTTTAAAACTAGCTGTAAGATGTCATAATTAATTCATAAAAAAGGGT
>MU185091.1:154265-167008 GCA_016904865.1 Pissodes strobi
TTGGGAAGTCCAGGTAGCTCAATTTGCACCACTCGGCCTGTATGTTAGGCGTATTGGTCTAAAACAATACGTCTTATTATTATACAGTGCTTGCAATAAATATAATTAATACATTGTATTAATTAAGAGATTTTGACGTATTCTAGTGGTCGGTCTATCCCAAGTCAAAGTGGTCGAACTATCTCAAAACACCCCCACACTCAACTTTAAGGTTTTGCATTTGCTTTTAGGGAAATTATAGAGGTTAATTTAAATAAAGCGTTGCGCTTGTTTTGCAAAAAGTAGCTCTATTTGCCACCAGAAATATTTTAAACTTTACATTCAATTTGTGTGTTTAAGACCTACTGACTAAAATTTGCCAACACATCTATGCATAATAAGAGATTTTGAAATTCTAGTCTTTATATTCGAACCTCGCTTATTATTAGGTTTAAAGAAATGGTAGAATTGAGTGCAGTTGCATATTTCTTAAGTTATTTTAAAAAAAATAAAAGACTGTCTTTTGTTTTTCTTACCAACCAAAGCATTTTCGTACGCATCAACAAATTTTTTGCTCTAAAAGTTATGTTTTACGTTTGCTAACAGATTTTTACGTAAATCTTTTCCACAAGTGCTCAGAATTTTTAATACTTTCAAAAATATTAAGAGGAATACTTTCAAACCATAATCTAAAATTCATCTAGAATTTTGAATTAATTTGTTTAATTCATATATATTTTTAGTTTTATTTTATAGGAGTGTGCTATTTTACATAATTGCCTTTTTAGTTGGTGGAGTAGATCCCAAATCACCGCATGGCATAGCTGCATCCTTCAGCAAGGCCAACAAACAAGCTCTCAAACTGGCAAATACTTCACTACTACTAGAATTTGCCTCCAATGAAATTTTGAACTCATTAGCGTAAGTAATACATTTTATATGGGCAATGCCGTCTCTATATTTATTGTATTTTAATTGTGGTTAGCTTCCGGTCAAATAGGAAGAAACAATAAATAAGTTGACACATACTTAGCGCTGTTGATGGCTCTATTAATTGATCCAGTTGCAATTTCTCTACATTACCCAGTATTCGTATTCGAAAATAAAGTTAAATTTGAACAGTATACTTCCCAGCAAGATTAAATTTAATTGCCTTCTTTTGAACGACCGTTTTCAATTATTATCTGCCTACACTTTGAAATATCATTTTAGGCATCGGAGGCGAAAGCGTCAAGTTTTAGGTGGTCGCTCTCTCCACTTCCTTTTCACTGAAGATTTAAGTGATAATCTGCAAAATGTTGACATATCGTCGCTGATCCCTACTGAAGCACTTCATGATGAAGAACATTGCGAAGAAGAAGGTCCTTGCGATCCAACAACTCCTTACAGAACCCTCTCTGGGCACTGCAATAACTTAAAGAGGCCCAAGTGGGGAAAAAGTTTGACTACTTTCAATAGGTTGTTGCCTAGTGCCTATGAAGATGGTAAGTGGGCATTTTCTTTATTGAATTTATTTATTTATGTATTCAGTGGTTATTATGTATATTGTAATACATAATAGGATTTACCAAATTGTTTGGGCTCAGACAAATTATAAATACGAGACAAATCACTCACAACCATCAATTACACATTAAAATATCAGAACCCATAATCTTCTTGTCAATGATTAAAGCATTTTTTTTTATTATTGTGTCAATAAAAAATCGTATATATCCAGATCCAACCTGTTCATTTCTCTGGTCTTCTTTGCTATAGGTGAACTTTGACTATACTTTGTTCTATAGTATTAGTTCTAATGAACAAGTTGGATCTGGATATATACGATTTGTCATTGACACAATAATTTGCTAAAAATGCTTCAATCATTGATAAGGAGATTATGTGTTCTAATCAATGAAATATAAAGACGGATGGAATAGCCCCTTCCTATCTAATCACAGCACCTGCGGCCAACATTGGAGTGAGAGGTCCGAGAGAGAGATGGAGCTAGGACAGGCAAAAAGCGCGGGGTTTAAACGTTCTTTAATGGGATAATATAATAATAGATCGTTTTAAAAGTTTATTTAAAGAACTTCAAAGGTTATAAGAGGATAAAAACTTAGGGAATGATTTTAATCTTTAATCAAAAGACAAATAAATAGTTAAACATAATACTATGCTATACCTATATTACTTTTTTAAATTTTTAAAGTTAATCATATTATTACAAAATAAATATCAAGTTCCATTTTTGCATCTAAAAAATCGTACGATTTTTCTGTACTAAATATTTCGAAAAGAAGGGATTTTTTTTGATGAGGGTAACCTGCAAATGGGCTCCTTTAGCCGTTTCCGTAATAAAAAAGAAAAAAAAATCAAAAATATTTTTCGAAAAATTGAAATTTTGACGTGAATACTTTAGGAAGGGGTTTTTGGATGCGCCGAATTCGATTTTTGCATCTAAAAAATCGTACGATTTTTCTTTACCGAAATATTTCGAGAAATGGGCATTTTGTTAAATTATTTGTTTTACCACCCTGTATATCATCTTGACAATTTTATTTCTATGTTAGTAACATGTTAATGGATCCCTCTAACCGTTTCCTTAAAAAAGCGAAAAAAATCAAAAACATTTTTCACTCACGAAATACTTAAATATTTATTAAATATCTTTTAAACATTGAAAAACACAGAAAAACCGTTTCGCAAGAATGCATTTTCACCTTATTAATCAGGCAATGCCATAATTTACTGCCTGTCCTTGTGCTACCCTTTTAGCCTATCTCACTCTCGAGTCATTACCAGTGCTCAGCGGCGCTTCCCTTCGTCTTTATACCTGATTGGTTCTAATAATTTAATGTGTAACTGATAGTTGTCAAATGCCCTGAATTCATTCCAAAAGTTTCGGTCGATCAACTTTATTTTATAGAACATGTTTCCATCCAACCAATAATATCTTCTACTTTTGAGAGATTCACTATTTAAAAATTTTTAAAGCGAAACTTTAAAAAAATTGATGAAATATTTTTCAAATTACATGGCCTCAGAATTGTTGCAAAATTTGGTATAGGGGGTTAGTTTGGGTTAGTGACTAGTTTCTTTCTATCGGGCAAACAGCTCCCGAACTAATTCCAAAGAGTGCTAAAGAGCCCCATAAGCAGCAAGTTTACGTAACATATCATGCTTAACCTGGTCAAAAGCTCTGAAGATATTAATGTAGCCACTGCATCTTCTCTGCAAAGGTTTTGCCAAATAAGTGCAACAAATGCAAACAAGCACATAAAAAGGCTCCTGTGATATTTTGTCATAATCAAAGCATCTGAAGCAAGCAAACACCTTTGTAGATATAATTATATTAATTATTGGTATAAATTCTTTGTTAATTATGGTAGATTAACGATATAATAAAACAAAATCATAGGTAATAATGGCCATTTACCTCAATACACTTATTACAACGATTTAACTACTAGCTGAATCCTATTAAAATAATATTTCAAAACATTTTAATCAATATTCTGCATTTAACTGCGAAATCATAGCATTAATTCAAACAACCAATTAAGCGCATTAATTTGAGATACATTGTTACAGGGAATTATACCTGGAGTATAGGGTGATGAGGAATATGTTGAAAATCCTCTATACTAACACAAGTTTTGTGCAAAAGCTTTAATGCAGCTTTAATGAATCAGAATTGTTTTTTAATTATTTAGTTGTTTGTCATTGCTACCTTGTTTTTTTTTTGAATTCCTTACACTGCAACTTTACTATAATACATAAATTCTCTATAGTTTTTATCGGTAGGCACTATCCTTGTCAGTGCTTCGCTGGCTACATTATTGTGAGAAATGTGACGAATTGTTCAGGTGAAATATATCATCACTCTCACATGTACGACCAGGGGCGGATACAGGGAGGGGGGCGCAGGGGTCGCCCCCCCCCCCTGGGAACTATTTAAAAAATCATATTGCTACAGAAATAATAAAACAATAAAATTTTATAGACAAAATTTCCAATAAAATCTTATAGAAAGATTTTCCGATTAAATTTTACAGACAAATTTTCCAAACTGACAACATTGTTTGCAGCTTATAGGGGATAACTTTTTAGATTCAAATGACTTAACACCAAATTATTATTGGAGAAGAGTAGTATTTTTACCCGCTTTGGATTTCGTAATAGCAGATTTGAAAGAGAGGTTTTCTGAAAAAGTGTTAAGTTCTTTTGTTTTAAGTGTATTACTTGCAAAAAACCTTGCTTCCATTACTGATAATGATTTATCTGCCTGAAAAGTTGTCAAAAATACTGGACATGTTTGGCTCCATTATTGGCAAGGTTTCTATAACACAATTAACAGGTGAGGTACAGTTATTTAAATTAATTAATAATGCTTCTGATTGTGGGATTGAAGCTCTAAAATATTGCAGTGAAGAGGAATTTCCTATTATTTATAAATGTTTAGAAATTTTAAGCAGTCTACCAGTCTCTGTTGCAACTGCAGAGCGAAGTTTCTCTACTTTAAGATTGTTAAAAACGTACCTTCGTTCTACAATTACGCAAGATAGACTTAACGGTTTTGCCATTATGTACAGATAATTTAAAAAAAAACTGATGCAACTTGAAAAATTCGTTCTTTAGTTTGAGCAGTATTCCTTTTAGGAGGCTGACATAGGTAACCTGCGTTTTGACAAAACGAAATGTGATTTGACGTCCAATAAGGGAACTAATGGTCTGTTTAAACGCAAAAATCGTAAGCGATAAGTGATGACCCCATTATTTATTTTGTACTTTGATAAATATCTCTTGCCAAAGATTTATCTATATGTTTAGGTATTATAGTATTCAATATTTCTTTTGTTTATCGTTGGTTGTTTTCATAGGTATTATGGTTAAAAGAATGATTAAACTCAACTTTTATTCATTTTAAACATAAAGAGAATATTTTTATTTAATTATTAAAGCAACAAATACCTAATTAATAAAGGGTGAATACAAAAAAAAACAGTTAAAAGCTACTTAGTATTTTGTGAAATCTCCATCTGCATCAATCACAGCTTGAAGTCTTCGACCCCTGGTCATAAAGCAGGTAATGAAGTTTTCGTCAAGTGACAATTCTTCCCATACTTCCTGAATACCTTGCCATAGCTCCTCGCTGTTCTGAGGCATAAAATTTTGTCGGTAAAGCCTTTTGACTATTATCCGCCATATGTTTTCTATTGGGTTGATATCGAGACTGTTGCTTGGCCATGGCAAGGTTTCAATCCTGGCATTTTGAATCCATTGTGTGAGGATGTTCGAAGTGTGTACAGGGCAATTGTCTTTGTTGGAAGATATAATTATTTTCAGGGTAAAGCTGTTCTACACAGGGCACCATAACGTTCTCCAATATTTGAATATAAGTTTCACTAACAAAACGTCCCTGAATCCACCAGACAACTCCCATTTTTCTCGAAGTACCTAGGATTGAAACGCTGGTCGTTTGGTCTGTACACCTTAATTTTGCATTTTTTTGAGGATTGGATGACCTTTTCGTCAGAAAATATGACCCTATCCCAAAACTGCTGTGCACGTGCTTGGTAATTGTGAGCGAAGACTAGTCGTGCTTGTTTCTGTTGGAGAGTAAGTTCCGTCTTTTTTGCCGCAGTCCGACATTTTAGGCGCTATGCCGAAATTCTAGGGCAGACTGGTTGCTTGACTGCCCGGAAACGGCGACAGAATCCTAGCATTCTTTGCGCTTTCAAACGGATTTTCCAGTATTTGAAGGAGTGCTTGATCTTCCTGAACTAAACTTACTATTCGTCTACCAGATCCCCGTTTCCTATCAAGCGTTTCTTCTTGTCTCCATCTTTTATTAATAGAATAAACTGTTGTCCTGCTTACGTTAAAATGTTGGGCTACCGCTGGTAAGAACCAACCATCTTCTAACTTGGTTACAATTCTCGCTTTTAGCTCTTTGCTGGCATGTGAAGCCATTTTAAAATGATTTTCACACGGTTGGGTTACTCCTTTCGAATTGACAACGCTGACTTTTTTTAATTTGACAGTGGCGACGACATGGTGGCCCTAATACACTGCTCAAATCTAAGACAAAAATGTTCTAAGAGTCGTATCAGCTTTTTTTTGAAACTAGCTGTACGTTTATAGAAATATTGAACTTAACGTAGAAAACATTATAAATAGATTTAGCAAACAAAAAAGAAAAATTGATTTTATTATTTGACTCATTTAACAGTAGGGATTTAATTTTAAAACAGTCAAAAAATAAAATCAATTTTAAAATACATGCTTCACTAAGAAATTTGTTTTATTTTCTGATTTGTTTTTATTATATGAAAAATTCGTTATATTTTTTGTTTTGATTTTATTTTATATAGATATTTTTATTGTTTTGCGCTTTTTGATATGTACTTTAACGCATAAATAAAGTCAAAATAAATGTTTCAAAAATCCTTGCTAATAGCACAAACAATATAGCTACGCTATATATGTGCTAATAGTTCTTATCGTGCGCCCGCCCCTGAAGGAAATGCTAAATCCGCCCCTGTGTACGACCGGTACTTATGTACCTACTTACAACTTTCTACGATATATTACCAACATTTATGGAGTTCATTGCTGCCATTTGTATATCCCTTTTTTTGCATTGTTAATATTTTGCCTGTATTATGTCCTCTGTAATCTGTAAACTTTGACAGTGCATTTGGATTTATTGATGGGCTGTTTTTAGACCTGTCTATCAAGAATTTTGGCGTCTCACATTAACGTTAATTTTATGCTTTAATTTATTGAAATATTTCACATGATGTTATTCGGATTGTATTACTTAATGTAAAAAAATCCTAATCATTGGAGATTTTAGAATCTGTTACTGTTAAATAGGTACTGTTACACTTGCTATTCTACTGCTCCAAATTTTATTTTTATACCTACTTTTGTTTGACGTGTGTAAGCACCTTGTGTATTGGGCATGAAATAAATTGATGTTTTGAATTTAACTCAATAGATCAAGTGTAGCAGTAGCGTGCCGTATAGGGGGCAAGGGGGGGCGAATGCCCCCCCCCGCCCTCTATCTAACCCGCCACAGCCTCCTAATGCAAACTGCAAATGGCTCATCATTCGGCGCCCTCGAAATAGCTCGCCCCTCCCGTCCCTATACCCACGGCACGTTACTGAAGTGTAGGCGAGTTAACTTAATTTCTTTAACCACGAAATCTCTGTCTTGCTACTCAACGACATATATTCACTACTTTTCAATATTTTCGTAGTTAAAAATAATTGTTACTCCTAAAGCCCTGACGTTTCAGGAGATTTGAAGTGTGGTTCAAGCTTATGAAATTCTCCAGAATTTTGATTATTTCATTGTCGGTGTTAGTTTGGGTTAGTTTGGGTTAGCTGTACTTTTAACAAATATGGTTAGCAGGTGATAATCACTAAAGATATTGGTTTGATTGAAATGAAGTTAAAAACGACTCTACTACTCACTTTCTCGAAATTCTTTATTATAGTCCGTATGGGATCCCCAATATCAAAGAATGCGCAAATAAAAAAAGTATGTGCCTCAACTTTATAAGCACACAACTGAAGTGAAACTTCTGAAAGAGATATTATGAATTGAGTTTTTATTTTTTTAATCTTTTTTCTCTTTTGCCCCCGGTTTCGACACTTTTTTAATTTTTTTTCTAAACTTTTTTTTCGCCAAAAATCTGTTAATCCAAACTAACCCAAACTAAAAATAATTTTATTTCTTTATTTCGTTTTATAGTATTTATATTAACTTTCCGAATAATCAATTGTTTTTTTAATTATTTTCTTTTATTTCGTTTTATAATACTTTTATTAACTTTCCGAAATTTTTTTTACGTTTTTTTCCTAATTTTTTCGAAAATTTTTGGTGTGTGTGTGGGGGGGGGGGGGGGGGGGGTCCGGGGTCATCGCTTGTCAGATTTTCGATCCGAGGCTCCGTTGCAGAGATATCGGAAAAAAAGGGCTTTTTCTACAAAGTCCCCCCTTAAATTAGAGCCCCAGTCCCCCCATTTGCTTGAAGGTAGCCTCCCATGAGGCGCACTTACCATAAAAATTTCGACCCCCATAGCTTTTCCCGTTCTCCCGAAATTAATTATGTTAGTTTTTCTTCTCCCCCATCTCCTGGCCGAACGAGATGGAGAGGGGTACGGGAACCAGATTTCGTGCAGGATCTTCATTTTACCCCGGCTACATGTCCTGAAAATGTCAATCCTCTAGCTGTACTGAAACAAATTTTCTTAATTAAAGGGGCGTTTTACTTTGATACGCCTTCTGACTTTACCCTCGCTAAAGAAGTTTCACTTAAAAAATCTCTATTATATAAATGACAAATTCCTCAACAACGGTGCCAAAGACTTAACTTCTTGGGCCGAGATCGTCACCTTCTTTTTAAAATGATCAACTTTGTTGGACTACTTATTATTGATCACTGATATAGATTTATAAACCACAACAAGAACCACCCGTAGCTCAACCTAATCCAAACTTTCAATGTACTCTATTATCGGTCCCAATTATTTATGTGCTCAATTATTAATTCCTCGTTCTTTAAGTGTCACCAACCTCATGAGCAGTTCGATTTCTTCTGCACTCAGGGATAACATATTTGCCTAACTTTAAATATTTAGGTGAGTTGATCTTATCCTCTCCTTGCCTTTTTTCTTTGTTATGTACTTAATGACAGTCCTCACCTAGCAACCAAACTTAAAACTCAATAATTTGAAAATTGTAAAATTTGACTGTTAAAAACTATATAAATTGATAAATATATATAGAATGTTTTTGAGACAAATTGTTGCCTATTTCTTCTTTAATTTTTTATATAGATTGCATTACAATTTTCCAGGAATCTCCAAACCAAGAGTAACGGGCGTTACAGGAGCACCCCTACCAAATCCGAGAGCAATCTCAAGAGTAGTTCATCCAGACATTAGTAATCTACACAAACGCTACACGCTTATTGTGATGCAATTCGCTCAACTTATAGATCACGATCTTACCATGACGCCTATTCATAAAGGACATCACGAGTCTATTCCTAGCTGTAGATCATGCGATAGTCCCAGGACCGTGCATCCAGAATGTAATCCTATTCCTGTTCCAGCTGGAGATCACTATTATCCGGCGTATAATGTAACTTCTGGACAGGGCATTTGCTTCCCGTTCATGAGATCTTTGCCAGGACAAACTCAGCTGGGACCCAGGGAACAAATTAATCAGAATACTGCCTTTTTAGATGGATCAATGGTATGAATATTTATATACCGCAAACAGTGAGCACGTAAAATTTCGGGATTTTCGGGAAAAAATTCCCAGAAGCGTCGATTTAAAGTTTTAATTAAATGTTTCTGGACATGGAGAAAATATACAGGCAGATGATTCATTTAAATTTTTAAATTAAATTGTTTAGTTTAGCCTGCTCTATGGGGATCTAAATTCAAGTATTTTAGAAGTATTTACTTTTGAAAGGTGACATTTTGAAAACTTTGAAAGACTTTCAAATCAGCTTGCCTTTTTACTTGTTTTTTTGGTTTATCATCTGAGACCAACTTCCTGTTTACCAAGAAGTAATAAAATTCCCGTTTTCGGCTAATTGCAGCAAAAACGGAAGCTAATTCAGAACATAGCTGCTGAAATATTGAATAACTTATATACTAGCCCAAAGAATAATAATTTCTTTTATTACAGATTTACGGAGAAAATCCGTGCGTATTGAGAAAAATTATAGGCGATCATGGAAAAATGAATTGGACGGAGTTACCAAATACAAAAGGTGTTTTGCCAAGGAGCCTCACACATCCTGAATGTATGTCAGCATCTGGATATTGTTTTATTGCTGGTAAGCAATTCATTTGAATGTAGAAATACATCTGTTGCTGCGTGATTTATTTTATCCATACGTCTACTGGATCCTTAGATATTTTTTTCGAACCTATGCTGCTCACGAAAGCAAGACAGTCTAATTTTTTTAAGGTTCTTTTAAGCTATTTTATGAGATGCAGGTAGTCCATGAAAAATATGGTTGGTACTTATAAATAACTTATTCGTAATCGATTGATATAGGTACATTAAATACTTTTTATAGTACAAAGTTCAACTAATTATTAATCATTCTGTCACATTTCAGGTGATGGAAGGGCATCGGAACAACCAGGACTAACCATGATCCATACGATCTACATGCGGGAGCACAACAGAGTAAGGGATGCTCTCAATCATATCAATCCTCATTGGAATCATGAAAAACTGTTCGAAGAAAGTAGAAGAATCGTCATCGCCAACGTTCAGCATATAACCTTTAATGAATTTCTACCTAGAATTCTTGGTTGGAACGCCATGAGCCTCTATGGGCTAAAACTTCTTCCTCAGGGGTATTACACTGACTATAATCCTACCTGTAATCCCTCAGTCTTTACGGAATTCGCAGCTGCGGCATACAGAATAGGTCACTCACTTTTGAGGCCCCACATTCCTAGACTGGACAACAATTACAATATTGTTGAGCCACCAATTCTGTTGAGAGATTTCTTCTTTAGAACGGATATAATGATGAAGGTCAGTAAATATTTTAATACGCAGTATGTTATATCAATTCAAAGCATATGGTGTTCTGTTTAAAATATATTAATTTACCTAATCTATGCACTTTTGTGCAAATATGTATAATACAAAAGATTTCTCAAACGAGACAAAAGTACACTAAAACGAGGGACTCAAACTTTTGCTACGTTGATTATTATAAATTCCCTACTCAAGTATGATAGATTAACGATCAATGAATAAATTTAAGTCGCAAGAGGAAATCGCTTGCATATAGGCCACTATATACCACACTGATTCAACCCGGTCTCCCTAGCGAAGGCACACAGCTTCCTCGGCTAGGTTCTCCGCGATCAGCACGCAGCTCCCATAGCGCACCTCTCTTACCCTAGCCAACGCTGGACACTCGTCAAGAACGCGAGTGGACGATTCCTCGTCCTCCAAACACCACCTCCGTTCCGAATCACCTATGATCCACAGCAGGTGAAAATGCCTGTTCAAGCGACAGTGCCATGTGAGGAGCTCTATCACAAGCCTCACGCCCCCCTCTCCAGAGGCAGAAAAAACGCTGGGTCATTCAAGAGTAGCACAGCCTGCCTCATTTATGGTGGCCTATCATAGACCCTTGGCACGCACAAGCATTGCCTTGAGCATTGCATTCCTTAGGGTGGCGGCGGCCGTACTGGTGCCACTAGACGCACTGTTTCTACGCGACCGAGCCAGTCCCCCATCCGTTTTGGAGTCTTCCGTGTACCAACGGACGTAGGTTGCGATCCACCTCTAAATACGCATTCCTATCAGGTATGTGAAATCTGAGGGGTCTACTTGGTGTGAAAAGGGCGATATGTTGCTCGTCATTATTAATAATTCCGCCAGACTCCAATGCATCCTCTCCGGCTATTATTGGTCCTTAGATAACCGAGAGTTGTCAGTCTGTATGCAGATCTCAATGCCTCATACTCCAGGAATAGACGGAGGGGTGGAAAACTGGTCAGTCTCTCAAGAACCCTGGTGAGTGCCGTCCTCATGGGACATGTAGTGCCTACGCAGGCCTAATAGTCCAGGAATAGGTGAAGAGATGACAAACCAGTCAATCCCTCACGAGCCCTGGTATATGTCATCCTCATGGCACATGTAATGCAGTCGTATGGATTCAGTCAGTAAAGGATCGTCGGCCGTATACCCCACGTGCTTCCAAGGCTCTTTTACAAGCCCATGGAGTCTTCTTAATGCGGCTACAAACGTGCTTCTTCCAGGTCTAGTGTCGAGTTTGACCCCGATATGCTTAGTTGACTCTTGACAGCCCAATGGCACACCGAACAAACGTTGTAGCTCAACGAATGCAAATACAAATATGTATTGTAAATTATATTCAATGTCTAGAATATATATTACAAGTATATTATTAGATTCTATAAAACGCTCTTAGGTCTATTGGGATTAAATGAATTGAAATTGTATTAATCGTGCTTCTATTTGTTTTAGCCTGGTCTGATTGATGACATTGCTCGTGGAATGGTATCAACGCCAATGGAAAACCTTGATCAGTTTATAACAGGAGAGGTAACCAATCATCTATTTGAGGATCGGAAAATACCTTTCTCTGGGATAGATTTAATCGCTCTCAATATACAGAGGGCGAGAGATCACGGTAAGTGCTAGAATTACAATTTATAGAGCATAAGCAACACTAATTCTCAACACATTCAGTAATAACAGTAGTGTCGGGTAGTGACATGAAAAATTTAACAATTATCGTAATAATTGTGCGTACTTGTCCTGTTTTAATCTGATATTATTAATTGATCAAAATTAAGAACAAAATTTGAATATTTTAGTATAATGAATACATTTTAGGTATACCCTCCTATAATGACTATAGGGCTCTGTGCAACCTTAAAAGAGCTACGTCATGGGCGGACTTATCCAGAGAAGTACCGCCCGAGACCATTCAAAGGTTAAAGTCAATTTACCCGACAGTAGACGACATTGACCTCTTCCCTGGAGGAATGAGCGAGAGACCTCTCCAAGGAGGTCTCATAGGGCCTACGTTTGGATGCATTATTGCTATACAATTTAGACATGCAAGAAAATGTGATAGATTTTGGTAAGTAAGCATTTGCAAAAAAATTACAAAATTTAAATAATTATCTCCTCTAGGTCCTATTCTTTGAATATCCTGTATCTTAATAATGCATCAATTTCGGATATATATA
>MU185091.1:167108-180762 GCA_016904865.1 Pissodes strobi
ATAATAAGTTCTAGGATATATTGAAGTAAATTCATTAATGTATTTCTATTAGGTATGAAAACAATGATCCAGTTGTACGATTTACCGAAGCTCAATTAGCTGAACTTAGAAAAGTAACTTTAGCTAAACTTATCTGTGATAACTTAGATGGTAACAGTGATATGCAGAGATCTGCATTCGAATTACCTTCCAACTTCCTTAACCCAAGGTAAGAAAAGTGAATACAGCTCCATATCCAAACGCTTTTTTAGCTTTAAGAAATCATCACATTATACGAAAATAGTTTCTACCTTAAGTTTATGATAAAAAAATAACTATGACCATCCCAAGGACCATCCTATAGAGGGTTATTATTCAAAAGCATACTCACATAAAAATAAGAAAATGGGTCTCCATCAAACTGTAGTCCCAGAATTAGTTTTATATTTGAAAACATAAAAATTGGAAACCCTTTCCGAAAAAAAAATCAAAGAAGTTGAACATCAGGAATCTGTAAAAGAAATATGTATGTTTGTATAGTGGATGTCAATAGCTTCTAATATCATATCTACCATTCAATTTTGAAAACTGTCTATTTTACCAGGTATGGGCATAAAAAATGCTACAAAAACTCAAGCAGCGTTGCCAGATTTTTTGAATATTCTAAGTGCTATTGAACAAATAAACAGTAAAAGCGCTGAAAATAACATCACATTATACGATTCTACGGTTACGTTGATGAAAAAAAAAGATATAATAATTATTATTATTCACTTATTCAGGGAAGGAGGGAGGGAGTATGCTCTCCCAGAAACATAAAAATATTGGTCCACTCAATCTGTAGTCCCACAATAAGTTATCTACTTGAAAAAATAATCGGAAACCGCTCCCGAAAAGAACACAGAAGTTGAATATCAGGAAACTGAAAAATAATGTCTACGGGTGGCATTTATACATTCCGTAAATGTATATGGCACCTCGGTGTTGTTATTGGTCAAACCATTCAAAATTTGAAGTTCTATCTAATCAACGCGCGGGTGCCATAATCGTGTACGGAATGTAATTCGGTGCCATATTCAGTTACGGAATGTAATAAATACTTTTGCAGTATAAATATATTCCGAAGGCTTTAAAGAGTATGGTAGCAGTTCGGAAAGGATAATAGGTGTCTTTTAAAGACAAGCGTCTTCAAACATGCGTTTGTAGTTAGTACTGTTAACTTCACGCATGGCCCTTCGCTCGCTCCGGAGTGCAATCAAACAAAATAGTGCTAGGTGCCGTATACATTTACGGAATGTATAAATGCCTACGGGTGTTAATAGCTTTTGATATCATATCTGTCGTTCGTTTTTAAAAACGCTCAATTTCAAGAGGCATGGAGACAACAAAATCCCTCGAAACAAAGGCAGCATTGCCACTTTTGCTAATAACCTAAATGTAATGACACAAATAAACAAACGTTCTCTCAACTGGCAGTTTATCAAATCATTAGACAGGTCCAAAAATAAAATTGTATTGTGTACAGCTGTCTGCATTAGTTTAATAAATTCCGATGTCTCGTATTCAATTTTGAAAACGCTTAATTTTACGAAGCATGCTAACACCACATAATAAGAAATAGTCAGAATAGCATCCGAAATGCCGCCTTTGATCACAGTCAGACAAATTCCTTTGGCGGCAGCCGTTAAATGAGAGGAATGTAACCAGATTACAAAAACATTTTATGAATAAAATAAATAAAAAGGAAAAGTTCTTTAACATGCTTATATAGTTCGGTACACAGCAAACCACTTTTCCTTCCCATATTGTTTATATTGTTACACACTCGAGGGATTCTTCAATAATAAGTGTCGCAATATTCAATCTCAATCTCTGTCGGAATTCCACGGTGAATTTACTCCGCCGCACTGGCCTTCCATTTATCTAGGACCACAGAAGTTTCCAGAATATTCTTTTATTGTATTCTCGATTATTCGAGAATAGAATTCTCTAAATTTGTCGGTTATAGAGCATTCTATTTCATTCTAGAAATATACTAGTGTCACTCAAAAAGCGGTCTCATATATACGTATGTTCAATAAGTTTGTAACAATACGTAATTGTAATAACTCAGGCATAGCTAAACAAAAACACCACAGGACAGAAGAGGAAACTTCACAAAGCTATAGTAAAAGGTATATAAATAAACTTAAACAAATTCTAGCATGTTAGACGAACAGTACACCTCTGAGCCATTAAAATACTGGTGTCAAACTGTCAACGGTGAATAGAGGTATACATACCGCCATAATTTTCACTTTACCAATTCTGCACCTCCTCCTCTTTAATGTACGAAAGTTTGGTTGGTCCAGATCGTTAGGTTTTCCAGTAATAAAATAATATGTGTGACGTGTCGTGTCAAAACTTGAAATCGCGGAGTTTAAATGTAACTCACCCTGAGTTATTTCTAAAATGCCCTCTTGTACATTTTTGAGCGTAGAATCTTGTCAAGTAATCGGATTTTCTGTAAAAAAAATATTTCTCTAGAAAAAAATAAAATAAAAACCTACATTTTTTTTACTTAAAAAATCTTACATTTTCCCTCAAAAGTCCATTTTCCCGACATACCGTACTGTGGTCTCGGCTTTTTCGACCCTCGGGACTTTTTCAAAGCTAGGAGGGTTCAAAGTGACCGCCTTTTTCTAAAATGTACAGGGTGTTCCAACGAGGACTGAACAGGGGCTTATTTTTGAACTTCCCTGTATTTTTGAAACAAACCAGAATAGTCATTCGATGTATTCTTTTCTGCTAAATTGAAAAATTGAACCAAAAAAACATTTGAACCAAAAACAAAAGACTTACGCCATGGATGAATTGTTTTTTAAACGGAACATCCTGTATTACCACATTTTTGGACTCTCTAGAGAAATCTAAAAACATTTCGTGTATACTATTCTATACCTCTCCTTAGCTGCTTACGAAATATTGACAGTTGAAAGTCGGGCATATTGACACTTTGACAGGCTCTAAAATCTAAACCGCAAGAGATCAAAGAAAACGGTTTGAACATTCCTATCTTAGGTTTATAAGCTATCGAATGACAGTAAGTTTGAATTTAACCGGAGGTTTAAAAGTTCCGGTTAATTTTATCCTCGGGTTAAATTCGGAATTAGTGCCATTCGGTAGCTTATGAAAACCTAAGATAGGAATGTGCAAATCGTTTTCTTTGATCTCACGCGGTTTAGATTTTAGAGCCTGTCAAAGTGTCAATATGCTCGACTTTCAACTGTCAATATTTCGTAAACAGCTAAGGATAGGTATAGAATATTATACACAAAATGTGTTTAGATTTCTCTAGAGAGTCCAAAAATGTAGTAATATACAGGGTGTTCAATTTAAGAAACAGTTCATCCATGGCATTTTTGGTCCAAATGTTTTTTTGGTTAAACTTTTGAATTTAGCAGAAAAAAATACATCGAATGACTATTTTGGTTTGTTTTAAAAATACAGGGAAGGTAAAAAATAAGCCCCTGTTCAGTCCTCGTTGGAACACCCTGTACACGACGAAAAAATACTCACCGTTTTCCTGCCAGGTTCAATAGTATCAATTGCATGGGTCAAAGTTACGACAGTTATCATGTATCAAAGCAAAAAAATCAAAATCACACATAGGGCCCCCAAGTACTGCCCAAAAACATTCCAAATCTCAAATTTCCACTCGCAGCCATTTTCGTGAAAAACGAGAATGAGCGATAAATAGCCGAACGGAAACAGGTTTGAGCGCTGTGCGCCAAAAGAAGTAAATACAAATTTGAAACTGAAATTATTGACGGCATAAAAAATTTTAATATCGCGAGGCCAATCAAATCCTGCAAAAATCAGGAATTATTGCCAATAGAGACCGACCGAATTTCGTTTTCGGTTTTCGGCCAAAATATCCTCTTCGGCCGAATTTTGTTTTCGGCCAAAAAAAGAAAATTTTCGACCGCGAAACCGAAAAATATTATTGGTGGTCTCGTCGCTCGTGTTACTCTTGCTGACTGACTAGGATCACATAACACCTTTAGGCGGTCACTTCCGCTTTGTTCTCGGTTGAGTCAGCACGTGTCGGGTCACGGCTCTCTTGTCGCCATTTTGGGTTTGCGGGTTGCGCCAATTTTGCACGGACCGTGTGGCCTCACCGAGGAAGAATCGGGCATCCTGGCCAGCGTCGTCTGTGCCGCTTAGAGTTTTAGCCAGTGAAAGTATCCACTCACGCCGCCGCGCCGATACTAAGGCCGAAAGAAGCCGGATGTTCCCGTGGGACCATTTTTATCTGTGGGACCATTTTTATCTGTGCCGGCAATAGCTTAGAGTTTTGTGCAAAAGTTGGGAATCACCAGGGGCTTGCAGGAAAGCCAACCGCTCCTCGAAAGGTGGTACTAAAAACAAACAAACAACCTTTAGTATGTGACCAGGATGACTGTAACACTAATGGTTACAGACAGCTTGTGAAACACATTCCCAAGCCTGACGAGTCCTGGACTTGCAAGCGCATCACAAAGACATGCGTTGTTTAATGTTCACATTTGTATTTTTTTTACTTATGCAATGCCCTCCACTCGCTCCGTGGCGCAGCCAAGCAAAACTAACATAAACTAACCGAAATTAAAAAAGAGAAACAAACATAACCTTAAAAAAATATAAAAACATGTCTTGGTACCGACAGGAATCGAATCCGGGCCATACCAAACGCAAGCACAGAATTTGACGAGACCTGCTGAAAGCAGTTTACTGAACTGTAAAGACATGTTTGTCAGAAATTTGTTTGTGAAGCCAGCGCAAACCCAGGACTCGTCAGGCGTCGGAATGTGTTTCGCAAGCTGTTTTTATCCGCTTTTGATTATGACTGCTACGCTGCCGCTGCTGGTTGCACCGTGGCAGCATGGTGGGGATGATCGTCGAACTTCGAGGAACACAATGATAATAATAAAGCGAATACGAATCGCATAAGCTATAAATAATGACCAATGGCGAGGCATTTGCCAGAAGGTAGAATGAGATTTGATTTCTATCTCGAGAAGTGAAGTACATGGTTCCTCTCCTGATATTTTATTTGTAATCTTATTGATTTTTATCTGAAATATCTATAAATTGTGACAATAGAAATTTGTTCTTTTTTCGATTTTATACCGAATTTTGGTTTCGTTTTTCGGCCGAAAATTAAGTTTATTTCGAATTCCGTTTTCGGTTTCGGTTTTCGGTCGAAAAAGAACTTTGTGCCGACTTTCGTTTCCGGTTGAAAAGAAAAAACCGTTTTCGGTCGGTCTCTAATTGCCTAACCTTCTCGAAATAAGCAGGTGTACTCTGAACTACCAGTATATCAAATGGTGAGGTAAATCCAAAAATAAAATCGCATAGTTAGAAACTGTTTACATTGAATAGTTTCCACTGTACAAAAATAAATATTTAAAAATCCCGATGTTTGACATTCAATTTTGAAAACGATGAATCTTAGGAAGCCATGCTGACATTGCCAAAATGTTATGTTCATATTGACGCCATGTAAAATATATAATGGCACGACGCTAAACAAAACCCTAAATGCAATGGAACAAATAAACAAGCGATCTCTGGTTCAAAAATAAAATTGCATACGATTATATATAATTAATTTTAACTGTATGAATTAATAATTTCGTTTGTTCTTAGGGTACCTTGTAGAAATCACCCCTCCATAGACTTTAGTGCCTGGAGAGAGAACGCACCCGGACAGGGTTGCTTCATTGGAGGAAGGCACATCCAGATTGGAGAAAGTGCTTTTCCCAGTCCATGCACTAGTTGCATATGCACTGCCGAAGGGGTAAGCGAATTTCAACGTACTTTTTCTCAGACTCAGTTAAGATGTCTATATTACACGAATTAAATATTGCTTTTGCTGAATCAACATTGATATCATGACCAATTACATTCTCAAGTGCGGCTTCCCACCACTAGAAATGCAAGATGGTGGACATATTAAAACTATATTAATAATTTTAAAAATATTAAAGACGGAAGTAAATGTAACTAGAATTCGGAACACGAGAATGGTAGGGGCGAAAAAATACTAATTCCCTAATATTATTAAAATATCTTCACTCGAAACGTCCTCCCTCAGAATGCTACTTTAGCATTTTAGGCTTCACCTTAGATCGAGTCTCTCTGAAGAAACTGTCTGCATAAAAAATGTATTTAAAGTTTTTTTTTTCAGGGTAATTGCGCCTCCCTCAAAGTAAACAATTGTAATCAACTGCTGAGAGAGTGGTCCAAAGAGAGCGTTCTTCACGACGACGTTTGTACCACCCAATGTGGGTTCCTGTTCCGAAACTCTGAAAATAGCTTCTTGCCTACTAAGGGCAATGATTTCCAATCTAGGCACCAGTTCATCCGTCAAACTAGGTTGTCAAATCCTACTGGGTTTGATTTTCCTAGCGAAGTCCCTGATTTGAGCCCTTTTATTGTCTAAAAGTGGCTCGCGACTGATTCTTATATTTAAGCTTAAACAATGTAATTTAACGGTAATATTTTTTTTATAAAACTCTAATTTTCAAATTTATTTACTTAAAAGTATTTCTTTCTTCGATTAAATGGAGTTGTTTGCATTTGCACAATTTTTACGTCAATTCCTACTTTTGAAAGTTTACGATAGATTTATCACTTTGCGTAAAATCAGCATAACTTTGGTGTCCACGCCAATCCAATTAGAATAGTTGTAGTTTTTTCTTTCCGAAAGAGGAGTTTTTGAAAAAAATCACAAAACAATTTAATTTAAAGGTGTAGAATACTCAGTTACCTCTCATTAATTACAAGATGCACTAAAAAATTCATCAATAACAGGAAAAAAATTATTATTTTTTTTGATATATTACAGAATAAATAACCGCTAAACATCAAAAATTATTTTTTTTAGATAGAGCTGCTTTTTTATTCTGCATAATAACTGAATGTGTATTCAAGAAATTCATTGTCAGATTGAAGGCTTCGCTAAAATGCAAGCTTTATGATTGTACTTAAAATTATTTAATTTACTTCTATACTTACATTTCTTTTAAATTATGTCAAAACTTACTTAAAAAGAAAGCCTTTTTTACCTAATTGGTTTTGTTCCTTATAACTGAAGAATATTCGTATAGAACAAAGAATAATCATCAAAAGCGGTTCATTCAATAAAATAATATAAATTATTAAAAATATTAGATATTACTGATGCGCCATTTCTTCTTTTGCAACTGAGTGTATTTTAAAAATGAGTAATAATTTTCCTTTTGGAACGATCTCATTTTTTGTTTAAAAACGTGTATATAAATATTACCAGAAATTTGTTGAAAAATATAATTGTGTCATCAAAGCCTACACAGTGGACTAATTTGTAATTATTAATAAAATTATTTATAAATTTATAAGTTAATACATATTAAAAACAATGAACAAAGTCCCTTTCTATGCCTTTCTATGCCAAGAAAATGTCATTTTCCTAAAAACTGTATATTAAAATATTTATATCACTGCCGTTGACAATGAAAGAGAACGTGTTCATTGCGCTTACTACTATATCTATTCATTCAAATGCAAATGCAAAAACAATAAATTATCATCATTAGACTAAAAAGCCCTACGTTACCTCGACCTTTTGTGATCCAACCAATACACTTATCGTTAGGTTTGTGAAAATCTAGCATCAAGTAATTGCCAGTAATTTATTCCTACACTATTTTCAAAGTTGGCATGATTACGGGGACCAGGATGCCTGAACCTTAGTCAGTTGCGGGCTAAAATTTTTAAGTTGCCATCTTGAAAAGTTCATCCTAAGCATAGGTCATTTTTGCTAAGCTCTAACTGCTTCTAAGTGCGTCAGGCTTTCATCCTGAATGCTAGTTCATGCTCTATTCAATTAAGTCGTTCTTCGTGATGTTTGTAAATACATTGGGGGCTTAGTCAACTGATTTTAATGCCTCATATTATATCTCATATCCTGGCAACCACATCAAATAATCAGAGTTCTACGTAATATTGGATTCAAAGCCCAGTTAGATAATATAGATTTTGGTCTCTTGTAGATTGTTTTAGTTTTTTTAGATTTTACAAAGCTAATCCCTTCTTCCATCCTTAATCCGTCCGTAAACCAGATAATACAACATTATATAAATGGGCGAATATACTTTAATAGTTCAAAAATGTACACCACATCAAAATTACGAAAAACCAAAGCTTAATAATCGTATGATGTTATTTTACAATATATAGGCCCGATAGGTACTACCATTTCTTGGTAACCTTGCCAAGAACACTAAGGTTCGATATATCCATCTCTTGGGTACTGTACGAAAAATATAATGCCCTGGAAACAATTGGTCCAAATGGATATTCGTGGTAGATGTATACCAAGAAATGAATATATCAGGCCATAATGTAGTCATTAGCTTTAGCTTTATATTTAATTAGTTATACCATAATAATATATATCTACCTAATATTCTGATCACTTTTTGTACAAAAACATATGTATGTTTTATAATTATTTGTAAATGACTTTGTAAATCGATAATAAAATATGTTTTTCCAATGGTTTAACTTTTTATTATTACTGTTGGGGAGGCACCCTAACAGGTGTAGTAACTTATCGTTTTTCACCGTATAGTTTGGTGATAACACCACATTACCACATAGTATGATTAAGCCATAAATAAAATCAAAATATATTTATTTCAGCCCATGTAAACAGCAATTTCTGCATTTAAAGCATAGTACTTCAGTTACTCCTTAGTCCGAACCTGGATGGTCGATCCCACTATATAAAACAATCGCTGGAAATATAGCAATTAGTGACTCTTCGTCAAGGAAAACATTTTTGATAGTTTTCAATTTAAAATATCCTTGTCTCCGTTAATGTTACGTACACATGCCAAATAAAGAAAGAATATTTTTCTACCCTCTCAATGCGTTGACGGGATCGTCTGTGTAATTCCCGCTCTATTCTCAGTGCCGCCTGCCGGTAGAAAAAATGTAATTAGAGTCGAAGAAGTGCCTTACAAGCACTCAACGTTAAAGCATCGGCCGCTGTCGCCGCGCTGCTTGAGTTTAGCACGAAGAACATCAGCCTCTGTCGCTGCCCTGTTTGATGCCAAGATATTTAACCATTTTGCAACGCGTTTTTCTTTTTGAAGTTAAAAGTAAAGATTTTTTAATTAAAAACAAACCTAGCACCGGAGAGTCGTGTTTACAAAGCCCGGCCCCGGTAGTGGGGTCGTAGACCGCCACCAGTTTTCCTCAACTAAACTGAAAAAGCTCCGCTGGTGTTGTACGAGGTTGCTAGGCACGCTTATTAAACAAAGAAACTCAATCCTTAACTTAATAAGGAAAACACAATCTAAAATTTAAGGAACAATTTATTTGCTACTAAGTTATTTTTTTTTAAACACAGCAACAATCCTACAGTAAAATTTGGAATTTAAAGACAAAGGAATGTCAAATGACCATTAAAGTAATTGTTAAATAGAGTACAATATGGAGATTGTACGGAGACCAATTCTGTTGTTAACAATCGGTACTGTATGCATACCTAAACACTCTAATCACTACAATCCGAAGTGATCACTTTGATTTTACCTAAGCTTATTACATATATACATGCGTGCGCTAGTAGCTGCACCAATGATAAATATAACAATAATAGTAGGTAGTAATAAATGGCCACAATAATTAAATCAACTGACCCGATAAATGAATAAAAAAATGCATAAAATTATAAAACAAAAAAATAGCTCGACTGTCAATGCTTGATTTAGATTAAAAGAAAAAGAAAATTAAGAACAATTATATCAATCAGTCAGATAAACAAATGAATAAATGATGAATAAATTTAATGAGAGCTATCTTAGACCTTGGCGGTCAATGCTTCATTTATATTAAAGGAATAAGAGCGATTATATCAGTCGGACAGAAAAATAAATGAATAAATAAACTTAAGCTTCTGTACGATACCCCTTAGATCCGTCGAACTCTGGTGGAGGCGCCGGGCACCTGCAGATACTACTATGGCACGAGCCCCGAGGATAGAACTAGGAGAGGACTCGGCAATAAAATTGGCCCGGAGATTGCTTGTGACTCGGAGATAAAGTTCAGTAGCCAGGTGATAGAATTGGCCCAGAGTTAGGACCCTCGCTTTTTGATGGAGGGAGGCTAGAGAGTCGACGGTCTCGGTCTTGTACCAATAAATCGGTCGTGTCAAAGCACAAACAGAAACCAACACAATATCCCCAAAGAAGGGTAGTATTAAATTACAATACTAACTGTTGAGTCACTATGACTGCACTAAAGCAAACCTTCTAGGGAGTCGATGGTCTCAGTCTTGTGCCAATAAATCGGTCGTGTCAAAACACAAACAGAAACCAACACAATATCCTCAAAGAAGGGTAGTATTAAATTACAATAATAACTGTTGAGTCGCTATGACTGCACTAAAGCAAACCTTCTTTTCATCTCGAAGGAGTCGAAGGGTATTTCTAGAAGAGCTCTCTATTCGTTTCAGTCAATTTGCCTTTCCACTATCACGAAATTAGAAGAAAAGAACGTCGAACCAAGAGGAAGTAATGAGCTGAAAAATGCCACGGAATAATTCTAAGATAATAAACGACTTAGTTTTCGTTTATTATGGTAAAACTACGACGGGAGCCACAACTAATGCGCTGAAATTAAATTGTTCAAGAAATACTAGAGAATGTTCCCAAATCAAGTGATTAACTTGCTGCCAACAGTACGAATCGAATATTGCGAATATTGCAACATGCCCCGTGGAAAAATAAATATACATATCTGAAACCAGCCACAGCCAGAGGTCCCAAAAAGTTTTATCAAAAGTTATGAAATACTTAATCCGAAAATAAAATATGAATTTCACGGATCTAATAAAGCCTAAAAGCAGGTTTTTTAACGCAATTCTAAAAAATATAAAACGGTTTGCTGGCCGTTGTACTGTAATGTAATATAAATGAAGCAAAGTTATACTAATAACATAATATCCTATTTTAGTGATTGGATCAGTGGCGGCTCGTCATTGGACGCAGGTGAAGCGCCGCTTCACCTACAATTTCTAAAATTTCATTACTTTAAAATAAAAATATTTTTAATTAAATAAAATTTTTATAATCTAAATTTCTAATCAAAATTAGTGCGATTTCTAAAATTACATTACTTAAAAATACAAATTTTCATAATATAAATGTCTAATCAAAATTAGTGCGATAATACTCATAAAAGATAATTAACTATAAAACGTGGCGCGCTGAATAACTTGTCATAAGATCGGCCGGTGCGGGCGGTTTTCGACACTCAATACAGTCACGAAACACGTGGGAATCGCAAACAGCAAGATCAATAATTGCCCTGCAATATACAGATTTATTTACGATGGTTGCTATGGCAACGGGCGAAGCAGACATGCTAGATACGTAAGCTATTTATAGAACGGAAGCAGCCCGACAATGCGACTCCGACAGGTTCTTATGTTAATATTAAATTCAGTTCACAGTTAGTCGTTCGGAAGCAAATTTGCATCACGTCCTTGTCGGGCATTGTTTTACGAAACGTTTTCATTGTATGATCCGATCTGCATCTTGTTAGAAACACCATTTTCCAGGTTGAAAACGATGATAAAAGAGACTTTTTAAATACGGAGGGACATAAGCCTTTCCTTCAAATAGAAAAACAAGTAGTAAAATCAAGAGAGAGAATTTTCGTTCATAGGTTTCGAAATCTGATCTGAGTATTCTGATTATAATTGATTGTGTAGAAGTGTTTATTTAAAGAAACTATTTTGTATGCCCTGTTTAAGTGTAGGTGGAAAATCGAGCGTTTGGAATAAAGACTGATTTAACATTTTTGGGAATGTGACAAGAGGTTGTAGTAGGCATGAAGCTTTTTCGGACCATATTCACTGTGCATTATCATTTGCGAAGTTAAAGAAAAGCCTCACTACAAAATCGAAGAATAGACCTTATATTTAAAAACTATATGGGAACAGTCAAAATAACTGTGCGCGAGAGTGTGGGTAAGTTAGTAATTCTATTATCTTTTTGATATTATTATAAATTGGTGGCGGCGCTCATGGTATATTATTTCTCGCAGGTATCGCCACCGCAGGACTTTTGGGCGTGGCCCCAAACATTTTTGCCTGCGGCGCAGTTTTGCCTACGGCGCTATCTACCTAATTGCGCTTCACCTATTCTTGCCTACACGAGCCGCCACTGGATTGGATCAAACCTAAGCGTCTGTGGTTCGCTTGTCAACTAAAACAAATATAGTCACAAAGTGCCTGAGGGCTACATAACAGAAAGGGATTACCAAAATAGCTACTCAAGGCCACAAAAGAGCTAATACAAATATATCGTTACCTATATTTAGAATTAAATTAATTTACATTAATAAATGCGGCACCCTTAAGCTTATTGACAGCAAATCGAATCAATAAATTTCTATTTTTACGCCAAATGCGGCACATACAATGAAATTTAAAAATATATTACCCTGGCCTAAATCGGACTGTTACAATTTTCTCATTTGTTTGCACAGATATTTAGAAAACATCTCGTGAACTGTGCTCCTCTCTTTAAATCTGAATTAGGGGCTCTTTTGGGCGGTTTTACGCATTTTCTCAAGACATACAACTTGTAGCGTCTCTCCTTGCCGACTGAATAAGGTAAAATGGTGGTTGGAAAATTGTAGTAAGAAGTAAGACAGATCTATTCCTGTACTCAAGATTCGAAGTCTTATATTCCTAGTGAAGTTAAGTTGAGAGTATTGCAGAAAAAGCAAAATAACAAGGTATTTAGAGTGAAAGGAGAAGCAGTTAGTTTAAATAAAAGAAATAAGTTCATGTTAAATTCAAATAATCACGAATACTTGTTGTTAGATATTAGATATTCGCTACTAATTAATCTGATGTAAAGTATTTACTTTTATGTGTGAAATAATGAATGCACTAAAGTAGTTAGAAAACATTTTATATGTATATTGATCATATTTAATGCAAATTAAATTCTGCATTAATGTGCCTAATACCAAAAATACACGTTTCAATTCACATCTCTATGAATAAAATCCCACCAACCTATGGTAATACGGTTTGCTAATTAAAGTGGTCAATTATAAAGTTTATTCTGTTTTAAATGATTTAAAAATTAGTTGTTTCTATGGACCAATCAGCCTTAAGAAAAACTTAAAAGAATTTTGAGGTAAGTACATATGGTCCGATAAGCAGTACGCACAAAATTTTTGACACAGAGTATAGAAATTTGAATATACTACTTGGAAATTACCTGCAGTTTAATTAAAACAAACTATTTCATATTATAAAAATGTTGAAAATATGTCGTCACAAAATAAAAATATATTTACCAAATGAAAAACTTTTGTATTCCATGCATAAATGTAATCCAAAAGGACATCTAAATCAGCGTAACAGAGCGCTTTCGGCCATAGCCATCATCAGTGTTACTTGTCAGTTGGAACAAATGGACATATTCACAAGAGGCACAAACTACATCAAAATGACAACGGTCACATCAAAATTTAAACACTTAAACACTTTACATTTTATGAAAGGTTCACATAATTAAACGAATAACAGACCGACGCGACGTGGGGACCACGTTTTAGTGTCGTTCCATATATATATATA
>MU185091.1:180772-193569 GCA_016904865.1 Pissodes strobi
TAACATACAGGCCGAGTGGTGCAAATTGAGCTACCTGGACTTCCCAATAGCCGCAGGATGCCTTGAAGGTGGTGTAAGATAAAACAATAAGAGTTGGTTGGTTGGGGAGATAGTTTGGTATTCGAAAATCAACACACAATAAGAAAAAATGACGACAAGAAATCTTCCCGTCTTGGCACGCCATCATATTTGGGAGACGTTGCTGAACAGAAACTCGTCCCTTATATAACGTAACCCCAAACATTTGGTTTTCCAGCCGATCGCGATTCTGTTAGAACATGGGCTTTCCAGTTAGCAGAAAAGCTAGGTGCAAACATAGATTCAATAAGGAAAGGCTGAGTACGACTGGTTGCAGCAGTTTATCGCATCCTGATATTTCTGTTACAAAGGCCGAGGAGTTTCGATTGCTCGAACTACAGGGATGTGTAGAGATAATGCGGAACATTATTTTGAACTTTTAGGTATGATTCTATGTGATCAAGAACTACGCTCCAAACCTTCAAATATTTTTAATATCGGCGAAACTGTTTTGCAGCTGAACAACAAAACAACACAAGTATTACCAGCTAAGGGTTCGAAAAGTGTTACGTCGATTAATGCGGGCGAAAAAGGTGAAGCAATCTCCGTTATCGCGAGCTGCGATGCAAAGGGAACGTTTTTACCACCCTACTCAATATTCAAGGGTAAAAACCGAAATAATGATTATGTACTAGGATGGAATGCCACGGATGTGAATGCCTCCGTTTTATTGGATTGGCTGAATAAATCAGGTTTTGCCTCTCAAACCAGCAGATACGGTTCTACTTATTTTAGATGGTCATACATCTCATACAAATCTGTTGAAGTATTGTAGTTTTGTGAAGAAAATACTTTTATCCTTCTCTGCCTTCCCAGTCATACAACACCACTATCTTTAACAGAGCATTTTTTAAATGACTTAAAACAAATTACTATGCGATGAAACAAATTCTATCAGAAAGCTATTAGGCTCTAACTTCGTAAACTTTTGGATTGGAACCAGTTTGCAAGTGTAGAGAATAGAGTTGCTCGAATTCGAGCCACCAGAATGACACCAGATAATCCCGAAATAATTCCATATTATGCATAGAATTGATATTGAATCGACCGACATACGAAATGCGTCTTGTGAAGCTACCATTCTGCAGAATTCTTTACAGCCGTCTGATACTGGTCCTTGTTCGCTATGTCCTTTTCCAGGTTGTTTATGTTATTCTAGTATTCCCCCACGCCCTCGTTCGATATCTCCTCTGCCGTCTTGCTCATATTATCCTAATACTCCCCTACGTATTAGTGCCTCATCTCATCTTCTAGATTGTTTACTTTACCCTCGTGTTATCACAAGCCTTCAAACGTCATCTCCTTGCCTAATATGTTCGCCATACTTGGATGTTCCCCATGTTGCAATAGCCTCAAAAACCACAGGCGCTGTCCCTACACCAGGCGTATTACTAGACTCATATTTCACCACTGCCCATAACAAGTTCTCAGGTGTTATGTAAAAAAACGTAGCAACTATTTTAAATACAATAATTGTATTGATGGTCAACGAAATGAAAAAGTCTCTAAAAAGCATTTATGTTCACTTCCAGGAAAGAAGAAACAGCTTGTTCAGAAGAAAAGGCTTATTCAGAGGAAAAACAAGTCAGGAAAACCGGAAGGGTACCCTTCCTTCCGTTTTTCCTGACTTGTATTTCCTTTGAATAAGCGACTCAGCCAGTGAAAGTTTGGACCTACCGGAAAGTGGTGACTGCGGAGGAATGTAGTAAATATTATGGCGGAAGATGCGGTGAAAACTACTACAAAACTGCTAGATCTGATGACTGGGTAAAATGTGAGACTTGTAGGCGTTTATTACACGAGGGGGGCTTCAGGTTTCTAAATTGGGTGCGATATGTGATAACAAAAATATAAAATCAGAACTTAACATCATTTTCTAAAAGTTTTGCCAAGAGAATATAATACTTATTTGTTCTTTATGTCATGTTAACTTTTACTTACTGTAAGGTGGTCGAACTGACCCGTACCAGGTGGTCGAACTCACCCTGACTGTAAGGGTGAGGCCAACCATGGCAATATTTACTTTTTTGTATTAGGATTATTTGTGTGGCGTTATTTTTTCCAAATAAACGAGCTTATACGATCATAAAGTCTTTATACTTGTCTATATATTTGTCAGTCCATCTATATCTTAGTAAAGGTGGATATTTTGACATTGCTACTAAAACTGGTGGAACTATCTTGAACTTACTTACTCTATCAATTAGATTAAAGTGCTCAAGAAATAAAAATATATTATCATCAGTCACAGCCACGTGGGTTATATAAAAAATAAAAACACTTTGATATCCTGAGAAACCATTAATACTATTTGGCTGAACAAGAGTATTCCAAATGAAAGTAAATCTGCTGCGTACCTGTACTCCAAACTTGATACTCCATCTTTCTCCTTTCCAAAACTTTCTGCTCGGCTTTAGCTAGGGCGTCCATGAGAAGTTCTTCACTTACATCGACCATAGGATCCATTTCTATCCACTCAACTAACTGTGGCAAGGCGTGTTGGTCACATGGTATCCTACCGTTTAGAAATTGGTCTTCGACTACGAACGCTTTTGGTTGGATTTTGCCCAAATCGTCGGTGTTAACGCAAAGAAGACCTGCTAGGGTGATCTTTTTGATTTCCGTCAGTTGTGAGGTAGTCAACGAGCTTGGAGGTAAGTCATTTTCGTACCAGAACCTATCGCTTTTTTTGAGCAGAACAAATTGTTCTTTTAAAAGACAATTGAGTGTAGGACCTACTATAGCTCCAGGAAGGGGCGTTTCCAACAAGGCTCCTGCCAGTAAGTCAATATTTTCAGTTTTATTGTACAAATATTTCAGTGCCTTAATGTACTCAGCTTTGATGCCGTTGGATTTCAGATCTTCAAACTTAGGAGGTTTGGAAAAAGTAGAATTACTGCAAAACTCTAGTATCCTAATGTATCCAGGAATACCATGATCTCTACCCATGTGCACGAACAAAGCTGCGGTATCCCAATCTCTACGTAGTGGTACCGAGATATGCATACTAGGATCTTGTGCCGGTTCTGTTATGAGGATGTCAATCATTTCTGCAAAATTTTCTGCTGTTCTGTTCATCTACAAGTAAAGAAAAACTTAATCACTTTCCATCTTAAGCAAACAGAATGAAATGAAAAAGGATCATAAGCAACAACGATTGCAAAAAGAGTTTAGACGATTCGCCGAGAGACGATTCGTTGAAATCAATTTGCTGAAAGACCGCTAATCGAATACTATAATACGTGGAATGAATAACTGGTTGAAAATATTGGTCGAATGACAACTCTTCGAATTTGCTATGACAATTTGCCCAAGGTGACAATTGGCCGAATGCGACAATTTTACACTTTAACCAATAAAGAAGAATTGAAGAATGTTAGCTGGACGAGCACGAAGATGAGAAAGAAAAAATATTACGAGTTTTGGTGGAACAACGAATATGACACTACACAATTTATTATTTAAATTTTTTCTATCCTCCCTAATATAGGAAGAGGCGATTAAAATGGTAATTTTTCAAAACTGTATAGTGCAATTCGAGGTGAAAATTTTCTTATAATTCTTGGAATAATATAATTTTTTTTTATTTCTAGCTTCCGATTTTGTAACCAAAATCACAAGTAGCAATGTTTTCAATCTGTGATGTGTCTGGTTCATAATTTTAATTAATTTGGATTAGTTTTAAGTTTGGTTTTAAACTAAATCATCGCATTCGGCCAATTTTCTGTTCACATAATTAATTATTATCGACAATCATCTTTCAACGAATTGTCATATTCGGCCAAACTTTATTCGGTAAATTGTTCTCGGGGGCTTGTCTTTGGGCGAATTATTGTAGTTTCTATAAAAAGCACCTAATTATGATATCTATTTATTTGTTAATCATTTTGATTTACAATGAGATGTTCCATGGAACGTGTTTCTTTGACAATTTGTTTTCATTATCTTTTTAAAATTTGTATGTTATTAATAATTGTATATTTTATAAATTACAATAAAGAAATATACACTATTTAGTATATTCTCATTAAAAATATAATTTTGAAGCCGTAAAGAACAAGTATATTAAATAACAACATGACCATGATATAGACTCAGGTGCCCCAATATCTTTAGTAACGTCAGACTTCTTTCAGAGGTATGACTTAGGAAGGAAAGCACTTATGTATTCGAGATATACAAAGAAATGCAATCAAATAATTGGGAAGCGTGCAAGTTCCTATAAGAATAGGAGCGTATGCCACTGTGACTTAAGGGTTTGTGGTCACCGACGGTGAACTTTACGACGCTGATTTATACAACTAGTAGTCTAATTTAGTCAATTTTAATATATTTGTAATGCATATAAGAGTTTTAGGGAGAAAGTTGTGTATGGTTCTCTTAAATGATTCGGTGTATGGAATTAATGTAGTTGAGAAGCTATTAAATGCATTATTGTCACTAAATGTGGAAAAAGGGCGGGTCTCTGAGATACCAAACTTGGTGCTTAGAGAGTGTGCCGTAACATTGTGTTAGCCATTAATGATTATTTTTAATAAATCCTATTTTTAGGATACATTCCCATATGGGTGGCAATACTCCTTTATAACGCTTATACCTAAGACCGGCAACAATGGTCCTGACGGATGTAAGCAAGTACAGACCTGTGTAATCACTGTAATCAGTCCGCAATTCCAAAAGTCTTCGAGAAAATGGTTATGCCTATATTGGATAGTTCTTTTGAGACTATTATTATAGAAAATCAGCATGGCTTTGTGGTTAAGTTTGGGTTCCATCATCTTTTTAGCAGATGCCTTGACTAATGGATATGAAGGATATTCCATTTATACAGATTTTAGTAAGGCTCTTGACCTCTTGGATCAGAATGTTTTGATGCATAAGCTCGGAGAGCTTTTTCTTGTCGTGGGTGTGATCTGATTTTTTACAGATCAGGCTTAGCGGATGTTTCTCGTCTCGGTTTGAGGTTGTGTCAGAAGTTTCGCAAGGGTTCCATTTGGGTACAATTTTTTTTTTCATTTTGGTTAATTATATACGCCAACATTTTGAATCTAATTATCTGCTTTATGCAGATGATCTCTAAATATTCTGTCGTATAAGGACAGATCAGGATTGCATGGTGACATAGATGTTCTGATGAATTAGAGTGGCATGAAACATTTAAAATACTCTGAATGGCATTTTGTCGAAGCAGAAATGGAATAAACTGTTCATATAAAATAGGAGATATTGTACCTAGTTTTGGTGACCACTATCAGAACAATATTAATCGAGCAGGGAGAATGTTGTGAGGGTGGAAGTGGCGTAATAAGGGGTAAAGGTAGGATAATAAATGCCAGCCCAAATGTCAACTTCACCTGCTCGTGTGATGACCTTGGTCATCCGGTCCACCCTGCTAGATAACTAACGAGGCTCTGACGCCCGAGTGATTGCCGGGATAAGCAATCCCCCACTTACTGGCCAACAGCTTCGGGTGGAGGAGCTAGTAAGTGGTAGAGCACTCTTTTGTCCTGGAGTTGAGAAATCGGCTCCAAAGGCGGAGGAATCAGGAAATGATCAACGGCATAAGGATCTGGTAGGCAAATGGGAATCCAAAACATTAAAGACTCATTATTGTTTTCCCTAGTATTATCATAATGGCTATGGTCAAGACAAAATTTCAAATGTCCGGATATAGTCCCTCATTCGGATCTCCGGGAGGGAATGTTTTGATTGATAGTAAGAAAGGATGGAACAAAAAGGAAAAGTTAGAAACCATGATATTTGGTACATGAATTGTGCAAACATTGGCACAGCCTGGAAAGCTGCAGAACACAATTCAAGAGATGAAACGACTTAAACTTCAGATTTTAAGCAATAGCGAGATGAGATGGCCGGGTACAGGAGCTAGTAACAACGAGGAGAACTATTCTGTATATTACTCTGGGACTTTAAACAACACTTTCCAGCATGGTGTTGGCTTTATAGTGTACAAACAAATTGTAACGTGTGTTACCAACATTGTGCAAATATCAGAAACGATAGCTCTTCTACAAATCAACGCAAGGCCCGTAAATGTTAATCGCATCCAAATTTATGCCCCTACTACAGACTACATCAACGAGGACGTAGACCAGTTCTATAAGCAAATATCAGATATAAATATTATTATGGGTGATTTCAACGCCAAGCTTGGAAAAGGAAGACCTGGAGAACACATTAGAGACTTTGGACTGGGCGAAAGAAATCAGCGTGGTGATACCCTGAGTACTTTCGCAGCGGAACATGATTTGATTGTAACCAATACATTCTTTCAACAGCATCCTAGAAGATTGAACTCGTGGAAATCGAATGATGGAAAAACTAGGAATCAAATAGGCATCGTACTCATTAATAAGAGACTTAGAAACAGCATCAGAAACATAAAAACCTATCCAGGAGCAGATGATCAATCGGAACATAGCCCATTGATAGGAAGAGTGGGAACCAAGCTGAAGGGAGTAGAGAAAAACATGTAGGGAGATATGATTTCAGAAGACTAAAAGGCACAACCACAAACAAGTTGGTAATGAGTGAACTTTTGACAGAGACTGAAGAGCAGGAAAACGATGGAGATGTAGAAAAAGATCTTAAAATGTATCAAGAAAGTATACATAAAGTCAAAGAAAAGTACTTAAAGCCTGGCAAACAGACGAAGAAATCTTGGATGACAGAGGAGATCCTGGAACTTAAAGGTAAAACGAGAGAATACATGAACATACAGAGATAAATAAGGGCGAAAATAAGAACAGCTAAAGAAAAAGAGAAGCTGGAAAAATGTGTGGAAATCGAAGCATGCCAGGCCAAATTTGATAGCTTTAATCTGCACAAGAAGGTGAAGGAAATGACGGGAACAGCTAAAAGAAGAACAGTTAATGTACTTAAGGATAACCAAGGCCGTTATAGTAAAGAAGTAGGAAATTTGGCAAACCTGGGAAGAGTACATTAAACAACTGTTTGATGACGTGAGAACGGTGCCACCCAATATTGCTAAAACAGATGGTAACCCAATCTTAGAAGGAGAAGTACCGACAGCTTTGAAAAATGCTAAAGATCAAAAGGCTTTGGGTCCCGATGGAATTCCGGCTGAGATATTAAAGTTGATCAAGGGGAATAATCTAGGGTGGCTTACAAGAGCATTCAATGTGATCTATGATACGGGCATCATACCCACGGAATGGCTGAAATCTGAATTTGTTACCCTCCCCAAAAAGCCTAATGCTAGGAAATGTAGCTAGTTTCGTACAATAAGCTTGATGAGCCATCTACTGAAGATAATTCACGGTAGAATATTTAAACTATCTGAGGAATAGATATCTGAGCCCAATTCGGCTTGAGAAGTGCTGTAAGGACTAGAGAGGCTCTATTTTCGATCCAGGTTTTGTTTCAGCGATGCAGGGATGTAAACTGCGATGTATACGCATGTTTCGTGGATTACAGGAAGGCGTTTGATCAAGTTCAGCACACGAAAATGATGGAAGTTTTGCAAAAAGCTGGCCTGGATGGGAAGGCCCTCAAAATCATCAGAAATCTCTACTGGAATCAGAGGGCTTGTGTCAGGGTAGACAGAGAGACAAAGGAAGAGATACAAATATTACGTGGTGTAAGATAGGATGCAGACTGTCTCCTGTATTTTTCAATATGTACTCGGAATACATCTTCAGAGAAGCCCTGCAAGATATTGAAGCGGGAATACTGTTAAATGGAGAACGATTGAATAACATAAGGTATACAGATAATACCGTTATCTTTGCAGACGACCTAGCTTCCTTACAACTCCTAATTGACAGTGTTATATCATACAGTCGACAATATGGTTTGGACATAAACACCAACAAAACAAAGTTCATGATAATCAGTAAAAACTAAAACACCCGTGGTATTTTATTGGTAGACGGAACTCCTTTAGAAAAAGTCAACAAATACACACACTTGGGCACGAACGTAAATGATAACTGGGACCATTCTGTGGTGATCAGAACGCGTATTTAAAAAGCCAGAACAGCATTTATCAGGATGAAAATAGTATATTATTTTATATGGAGGAAAAGTAACTTTTCCTCCAAATAAAATATGCTGTTTTTTCTTCAAATGTCGATAAATTAATGCAAAAACGTCTCTTTTTAATAGTAATAATAATTATTATTAAAGATAAGTGGGTTCGCAAGGCGGCTTAGATCGGTGCGGTGTCGGTGAATAGGCTCAGTTTGTTGCTGTAGTAATGTCACATAAAGCTGTCAGTGGACACTGTCAACAATAATTATTTTTTAAAATTGCGTCTTCGATTGCGTTTTAATTCCGTATTGATAAGCAGTTATTGAGTAAGTTCGATTAAATAATAACCAATTTGTTCCTAAATTAGTGATTTTTAGAAATGCAGTCACAAATTGAGTGATAAATACAAATTTTAGTTTAATAACTCTTGAGTTGTTGACGCTTATTTTGATGTTTGTTTGTATTGTATCTATGTTGATATGACAACACTTTTACCTCCGCCGGCGGAAAAGTGAAAAGTAAAGCTCCGGCGGAGGAAAAACGAAACTTCACTGCCGCCTACACAGTCGAGTAATGATGGATTTATTGACGTTTGAAGAAAAAAGTCTTTACCAGCCACGACTTACAGCTGTCAGTCGTGGTTGAAAAATTTAAGAACGTGGTTCAACCAATCAACTACTCAGCTATTCCGCGCTGCTGTCAACAAAGTTCGACTAGCCAACATGATAGCCAACATCCGAAAAGGCACTCTAAGAAGAAGTAGAATGTTGGGATTGGCTGTGGGATTGACAGGGGATTTTGGAAACTTAGACTGTATTGTTACCCTATTTATCTTATGTTTGATCGGCCGTAGAGTATGGATCCACAATTTGGAGCCCATATTATGAAACTGGCATAAATTACATTGAGTCTATAATACAGAACAAGTTTTTGAAATAGATTAGATATATCGTCTATCAGCAAGGGATCTCAGATACATGTGAACCAATAAAAGTTGAACTTTTTGGATCGAATAATTTGCGGGATCCCAGGAAATATCTTTATATGTGTTTTATTTTCAAATTAATGAATGGTACCATAAGTTCGTCTGATATACTAGAAAAAAAAATAGATTTTTATGCACCACCGAGAGATCTGATAAGGTTTCTCATGCTGTTATGCAAAGAGTTTAATTCTCACCATGCGCAGAACATGAGGTCTGTCTTGAGCCGGCAAATGTTTTTGTTAGGTATTTGAGAGTGTTGTGCTTTTGAAATATTTTATATCTTGTCTGTTAAACTCAATCATATTATGTTTGTGCTAAGATATTTTACCAAATATGTTTGATTTTTATACATTTTTTTTAAATATGGTTATATTTTATTCCTGGAATCTTTGTATTATTGTTATCAAACATTGTAAAGTAGTGTTACCGTTGAAATATTAATAAATAAATACATATTTTATGCTTACTAAACTGCTTGGCAACATTGATAGGAGGGCTGGTAAGGCACTCATTGCAACTTCATTAAATACTCCTGCTCTCCTCGAACTTGAATACTTTGAGAATCTACCGTGTGGTCTAAGACTTAGGTCTGAGTTGATTATGGATTCCTAAAACATAAGGGTAATATTATTATTTCATATTTTAAGGAGCATAGCAAATAGGGCATGTAAAATAATATGCGAACTATTTTTTCGCAACACACTATTTCTGATCTATCTCTTGTATTCCATAAGTATAATGAAGTAAAATCAAAGAAATCATCCATATTTCTCTAAGATACTGACTTTGCTTAAGTAGAATAAAACACAAAAACAAATCTCCAAATCTACAGTATCTTTATGTCAAAAAATTGTTTATTTGGTTACATGTTTCGCTTTAAGAGCATCATCAGACCTATAATTAAAAATAAACCTCAATATCTAAAATTAAACAAAACAATGGAAAAACTTACCGGGTCACAACCAACACGAACACTTAATGACTATGCATATTTAAATAGTTTAAAAACTAAAAAATATATACTTAACAACCATACACACAAGGACATCTATCAATAAACGAGCCAACCAGACAAATAACTTTAAAATGAACGGAAAAAGGTAAAATAAATATACAGACACCTACGATACGTTAAAATGTTAGCTACCATGGACAAATAAAAAGTAACCAGAATTATGGAACATGTATTAGTCTTTTAGATTATTGAATATAAAATAATTACCAAATGGTTGCTGTTCATTAACACACACAACGTCTGGACTTTTTAAGGCTCTACTTATTTCTAGAGTTTCCAACAAATCTAACTTTTTCCCCTTCTCGCAATTATGTAAAAGTCTGATGCTGTTATCTGGAGGGAAAGAATGTTTTTCTGATAGCAAATGGTTAGCAAAAGCAGACTTTGTGTTTGTGATGTCAGTATCGCAATGTTTAACAAACTGATATTTGTGTTCTTTTATTCTCTGGCTAACCTTGCGACCAGATTGACCTACATATACTGCTGGACAATCTGGGCATTTAATTTCATAAACTCCAGAAAAGAGCAACGGACTCAATTTATCCTTAATTCTCACAAGTTGGTGTTTTAATGTACTTGTGGTCTTAAATGAACAATTAATATTAAAAGGAGCAAAAATTCTGGCCAGTTGCGATGAAATACTGCCAAAGTATGAAACAGATCTATATGTAGAAGCAGTCTTATTTTCTCGAATAATATTAAATGACATTTTGTATTTAGAGACATATTTAAAAAACATTTTATTAATGGTACGCATCGGAAAAAGATTATTGTGAGCAATAGATTTAATGATAGAAAGTTCTTTATTAAAAGCTGACCTTGACAATGGAATATTAAAGAGTCTATAAAAAAGGCTATGAAAAGATGCAAACTTATGACTGGAAGGACTATTAGAATTGAACTGAATAATGCTGTCAGTAGAGGACGATTTTCTGTATATTTCGAAATCAATCTTGTTCTTATTTCTAATTAACAAGAGATCCAAAAAAGGGAGAGTAGCGTTCTGTTCCTTTTCCAAGGTAAACTCTATTTTCGTGTGTAAGGTGTTTACAAAATCCAAAAAATTAGACAAATCATTATCATTACCGTTCCAAATTATACAGACATCGTCCACGTACCTCCTGTAAAATACTAGATTTTCATTAAAACGACTATTAATTATTTTAAGTTCCAAATCATTCATAAAGACCTCACTTAAAAAGGGAGATAAACAAGAACCCATAGCCAAACCCTCCCTTTGTGCAAAAAAACCATTATTGAATTGGAAAAAATTCTGTTTTAATACCAAGTCTAGAAGAGTAAGTAAGTGTTCTGTGACTATTATTGGAAGTTTATTACGTAACAACTGTTTAACTAACAATAGACAATCTAGGGGTGGGATGCTAGGAAATAGGTTCTTGACATCAAGGGAGATTAAACGGGCAGTATCAGGAACAAACACACTCTGAATATCTTTAGAAAATGAAATAGAGTTTTTTATAGAAAACTCAGCATTAAAATTAGTAACCGACCTTAAAATTTGGTTGAGCCAGGATGAAAGCTTATAGCAAGGAGAATTAACAAAAGATACTACCGGTCTAATAGGTATGTTGTCCTTATGGATCTTAGGTAAGCCATATAAAAGTGGTGTTTTAGGGTTCATAGGGTATAATTTAAATTTATTATGGCTAAAAAATTCCAAAGTGAGGGCGGTATTGTCAAGAGTTCTCTTTAAAAGATCAAAAAATGAATTTGTAGGGTCTCTATTTAAAGGTTCGAAATCATCTGAATTCAAAAAATCCATAACTTTACTAACATATTGATCTCTCTCCAATACAACCAAACAAGAACCCTTATCCGCCTTTGTGCAAACTAAATCATTATCCTCCATTTTCTTTTTTAAAGAATTTAAGGCCTTAGGATTATAATTAAAATTGGGTAAACGATTATGAACAAAATTAGTATTAAGAAGAGTTATTATTTTAGCCCTAATAATATTTTTATTATTAATATCCGTAGATTGAAGAATATTTTCTGCCTCTATTGCTAAAGTTTCTCTAGCTTTCTTATTAATCGGAGCACTAAAGTTAAATTTTAAATTTTTATTAAGTAGGTCCTGTTCACGAGGGGAAAAAGAAACATTAGACAAATTAATAAACCTATCATGGAATTTAAAATTAGGTGCAATATCTCCATGAATACTATTGTGTCTTGGATTAACATTATGTTTTAATTTAAGATTAAAAAGTTTTGTACGTAATCTGTCAAAAGTTATCCTTCCAAAGTCCTCAACTTCGTCTCTGAACTTTAGGTCTAAGTCATAAAAAACAATATAGTTAAGGGTGTTTGTTATAGTAAAAAATAAATATTTTAGTTTAACATTAATGTTGTTTAAATGACGATAGTGTTGTTTGACTTCATCTCGCATCCAAGTTTTCTTAGCTATATCTACGGCTCTCGTAGCTGCGACTGAGTGGTTTTTGCATTTTAACGAGACAAATCGTGGGGTGAGTCCAAAATGAAGGCATTGTTGAATAAACCAAATTTTCAGCAAGATATTTTTCCGTGAGATGAGGTTTTTTCGGTATAATTGGATGAGCGATGCTTGACTAGCAGTAGTTAAATCAAAGAAATCATCCATATTTCTCTAAGATACTGACTTTGTTTAAGTAGAATAAAACACAAAAACAAATCTCCAAATCTACAGTATCTTTATGTCAAAAAATTGTT